>PVIR01027557.1:0-22794 GCA_004026965.1 Petromus typicus | reverse complement strand
CAGCAATCCTCCTGCCTCTGCCTCCCGAGTGCTGGGATTACAGGCGTGAGCCACCACGCCCGGCACTGTGGTATGTGGTACTGGTTGCTGCTGGGTGTGGGTCTCCACGCCCAGTATGGTATGTGGTTACTGGGGATCGAACCCAGGTCCTTGTGCTTGCAAGACAGGTGCCAGAACCACTGAGCTAACCCCCCAGCCCCCCTCCTTTTTCTATTCTTTAACATGGCTCTTTAAACTATTTATATTTGAGTCTTGTGTTAGAGACAAATGTGATATTTGATCATTAGTGAATGTCATATTTCACTTAGCATCGTGGTCTAAAATCCACACATTTTCCTCCAACAGACTCTACACCCGTTTGACATTAGAAATGCTGAGTTGAGAATAATATGACTGAGTATGGTTCAGCACAGTTTTGCATATTTTTACTTTAATACTAATTAATTACAGATACAAGTATCAGATACAGAAATAAGTGTCTGGATGACAATATATATGATTTTAGCTCACAAAACTACACAGCATAACTATGTAAGCCTCACTTTCACAAAATACAGCATAAACTTATTACTTTGTTCTAAGTAATGATTGAAAACTCAGTCAGCTTTGAGAGACTGATGATTTCTTATTATGGCCACTGCAGTTTTGTATTAGCCAATAGTTAACTTGGCTAATAAGAGGGTTTTGTAAACTTGGTTTTTGTTTTCTTTGCCAGGCCTCTCTCTAAATAGCCCACCTTCAGGTAATGAGGGCAGCCAAGCAAGCTTACTCTCCATAGGAATAAGAATCAAGAGATAGTGTCTCTGTGGTTAAGAAACTTATCACTGCCGCTCATTAGCAGAATTTGGGGTTACAAGAGATGAAGCATTCCCAATCAAGTCACAGCTGCAAAATACCCTTTTAAAAATCTCTCTGTGCTGCAGTAGCCTTGAGAGGAAAGAAATTTTTTTGTTAGAGGCATCCTCCAACAATTGTGAGAGTTTTGTATATTAGGCTTCATCTGAAACTGCTAACAGTAAATTAAACTATAGTTCTTAATACTTAAGGGAATACAATTGGGTTTTTACTCTAAATGCATTTTCTGTATATTTTAAAAGTTTTGAAACTTACTTTATTTGACTACAAATGTAATTAGAATGAATGAACATTACATAACTATTCAATATTTAATTTATAATTTTCTTAATTTGTTCTGTATGAAATAATGTAACTTTTAGTCTATGCTATACCACAATGAATGCACACAATCTCGTCTGAAATAATGTAATTATTCTTTTCCTCCTTTGATTAAGATGTGATTCCATCTACTTACAATCCCCATTGTTAAAGAATTTATTGGAAGCTGTGCAAAATCCCAATCACCTGACCAAGAATACAGTGGGAGGATTAAAAAAGACAAGACAAAATCTAGTTTTTTTCTTTGAGACAGAGACTCATTTTGTAGTTCAGGCTGGCCCTGAGCTCAGCCTCCAACTCACATCACAATCCTCCTGCCTCTGCCTCCCGAGTGCTGGGATGACAGGCGTGAGCCACCACGCCTGGCACTGTGGTATGTGGTACTGGTTGCTGCTGGGCATGAGTCTCCACGCCCAGTATTGTATGTGGTTACTAGGGATTGAACTCAGGTCCTTGTACTTGCAAGACAGGCGCCGGAACCACTGAGCTAAATCCCCAGCCCAAACTCAGCTTCTCTAAGTCTCATTTCTGCCTAATTATTAATTATTTCACCATGTGCCTTTGACTCACAGGAGACTAGAACTTAATGTGAAAGTTCTAGTTATATTACCTTCCCGTTTCCTACGTATGTGTGCAAACTCCATAATGTAAACCTAATCAATAGATACTGCAAAAATATGTATGTATATAAGGTTTCTCTTCATTCAACACATTGCTAAAGTGCTTCCTACCAGCAGTTTGTATTCTAAAAATAATGATTTTTTTCCCCCGTCTGCTTCCTCCCTTTCTAATTAGGTCAAAACATGTGAATAGGGTGTGAGTCTGTAGTGTTATACTTTCTCTAGTCTCTAATCTTATTGGCTGCTACATATTTTACATATTAAAAACTATATAAAGTAACTTTTCCCCTAAGACATGTAGAATTTGCCTTATCCAAGGCAAATAATCTATAATCGTTTAGAAGTTTGGTCATTCTTTTTGCGGCCCACAGTAATAAGAAACTTCTTTTCACAAATACATATATTTTAGTACCAGGGATTAAACTCAGGACCTTGCACTTGGGAGGCAGGCGCTGGAGCCACTGAGCTAAATCTGCAGCCTAAGATGGATATGTTTACTCCGTGCTTGCCGATGAGCTGTTCAGGAAATTTTCTAGCTTTAGGATTTTCCTGAAGGCTGCAGAATTATCCAACAGAAGCGTAGTGGGACACATGCTGGGGCTGCAGGAGAAGAGGACAAGATGGGGAAGAGACAGGATGGGGTTAGGGGCACACGGGAGAAGCTGGTGACCTGGGGCCGAAGACAACACCACGCTCAGCCAGACACTTCACTTAGCTTTATAAAGGTGGGGATCCTCTCTCACAAATTACCTGTCATGGTCTCGTAACCTACGCAGAAAAATAAGGACTGATAGGAGCAGAAGCTTGAAAATATAGAGAATGATATCAAACAGTGATTATTGCCCTTCTAACTAACAAATGCAAAAAGATCCTGTCGACTGTACTTTGTCTCCCAACACAGGGAGACTCCGGGACTTAGAAGGCTTCAGACAGTGGGGTCTTTTGAACTGAGGGAAATGTGTTTGCTACCGTAATTGTTTCCCCCTGTTTTAAATATACCCAACTTTTAGTTCAATCACAAATATTCAGATCAATGAAGATTGAGCATTTCGCATTTCATCAAAAATAATTATTAGTATGATGAAAGCTCTCATGGCTTCTAATTAACTTAGGTAATTATTTTCCAGGAATTTAAGCCAGGGCCTCTTCCTGCACTGCACGCTGGGCATTTTGCTTTTCCCTGCGAGGCAGAACCTCGTTAGCTCAGTGACACTAAGATCACATCTTGTGGGCGGCTCAGCGCTCGGTGTCATCTGCCGCTCAGGGCTCAGTGCTGCCAGGTGTGCAAGGCCGCTGCCCACAGGCTGTGGGGAGCAAGTCACTGACAAGAGGTATCTGAGGGAACTGCCGCTGTCACAGAAGTGCTGCTGCCTAACTAAAGACACTAGAAAGGAGATCTCATCAAAATGTCCTGTGAGAAAGTCTCATACTTAACATCTGAAAGACCTAAGTGACTCCATTGTAAAGAACAGTCCCATTTTAGAATAGAGTAATTAAATGTAAGCGTAGGTTCCAGGAAAGGCCACAGGACTGCGTTATAGACCCCAGGGTTAGGTGACCACGACATAAGCCCTAGTTACAGGAAAAGTCACAATGGCCAGTGAGATAAGCTGTAATTACAGGCAAGCCCACCGGAGGGGCCTAGATTCCAGGAATAGTCACCAGATGTGCTTGGACCACCCATCCTTGGTAACATTTAACTGTATCCCCTAGCAACGGCCCACCAGTAAGTACAAGGTTTAGATGTTCTTTTAGGTAACCTAGAACCACGAGCTTGCGGTATGACCTGTTGAGCCCAGCCAATCAGGGTTAAACACCTAGCGCTTTCCCAAAGCCCACCCATCATGCACTTCCAGAATAGCGATTTCCCCAACTTTGTTGTAACCTCCATAAAAACCCTGCAGTTCGGAAGTTCTGGGCTCTCAGCTCTGATCTGCTGCGTCGGTGACGGTTGAGAGTTCCTCTAGAGCTTGTAAGACCTTGTGCTTTCTATCGGACGGCTCCCTCGTGGTCACTGGGGGACTCAAAACTCGGCCACAACACATCGTTGTCAGCTGGGATGGAGGCGTGGGAAGCAGCACTCAGCTCGGTGCTGCCTCAGCACAGAGTGAATCTGGGCTCTTCTTCTTCCTTACGCTCTTAGAAATCTTGGTCTTCCACCCGTGAAATGGGTGGTTTTGCTGTCCAGCTCGCTGTGAGCACCAGAGGGGTGATCTGTCCAAGGCTCCCGACACAGGGTCGCACTTAGCAATGCGTAGCTTCCGCTGCTGTGGCGCTGGGGATGAGCAGTCCCAGTGCTTCACGTCTTTTGAGACAGGGTAGAACTATGTTGTGCAGACTTTGCTCTTTTGCCTTCTTTACGAGCAAGTGCCCCAACACCTGGGCCGGCTGCATCTGAGGAAATGGCCCACTCCTTGCTTTGTCACGCAGCCCAAAGGATGTGAGGGAAGCGCACGCGGACCCGGGCACAGCCTCCACATCGCTGCCCAGCACAGCGCCTGCCCCGCAGGCGTCTTCAACACCCTCGAGCTCACTGGGCGCACAGGCGGAGCAGCTGGCCCCTGCCCCAGGGGAGCAAGTGCGCTCTGCACGCAGTTTGGATATTTAAAGGAAGCAGAAAGGGGGAGGCTGTGTGGGTCCAAGTGAGCACGGGAGGGGACATGGGTGTAACAGCCGGTCAGACCAGAGAGGATGTCCCCGGTGGGGAATGGGAACCAGGTGGTGCTTCTAAGACTGCTGATTTGCTGAGGGCCCTGCAGGTGCCCCGTCTCCTGCCCTGTCTCTTCCTTCTGTATAACTTGCTGGATGCAGTACCTGTGTCTCTACTCCCAGACAAGGAAGGAGGGAGGAGATCAAGACTGCGTTTCTGACAGACACCTGCTCCTCAGAAGCAGGGCCTGCTCTCCACCAGAAAAGTTGCTCAGCTGCCTGACATTTTTTTGCACTTTCAAAGCGCAGCCCCACAGGGAGGGCAGGCAAGGAAATGAAAAGAGAAAAAATGATAATGAAAGGAAAAAAGGGAAACGATGCTTTGTATGTAAGGAGAGGGAGAAGGTTTGGAGGGAGGGGGCGGGAATGAATCTTTCAGTGCGTTGGTAGCCCTGTGTACATTGGTTTTCACTGGCCGCTCCCAAGGCGACGCAGCCCCGCTGGTCCGGACAGAGCCGAGCACGTCCCGGGAACCGTCAGAGCTGGTGGCCCGAGTCACTCGCCGAGACTGTCTCCGCTGTCAGAGACCCTGCGGCTGCGGTGCTGGCCACCGGCTGTCTTTGAAATACGAAAAATCACAGACACTTTGCTTTCTTAGCAAACTGCTGGATTGCAGCCCAGAGCCCTACAAGAACTGCCCTGGGAAAGCTCGTGGGCGAAGTGGTGATGCGAACACCGATAAGATCCAGGCCGGAAGAGAGGAAGAGTCAGAGGAAGAGTCAGGAAGAGCAAGCATCGGGCCACGGGGGAGGCAGACAGTCACTGTGTCTTGAGACATTTCACATGCACCAAATTTTCACAATTTCATCTAAAGCAGAGAAAGTACTCTGTTCATTAGTTTTCTGTGGATTGGAAGATTTCGGCTCAATATTTGAAAGTCCTCAGGCAACATATAAACAAAGCGTGTTGAGAGAATCAGGCTTATTTAACCAACCATGAAGAGTTACAGGCTGACCGAAGCTTGTTGTTTGCAGACGGCATAGGCAGGGCCACCTCGCTGGGCGCACTTGGACACTGCAGTCACCAGCTTGAGTGACGCAGTGGTTTCCGAAATCAGGTTTGTACGTTCACTTTCTGGACTCGCTAACTATTATTATTCTTAATTTGTTTACAATTTATTTTTATAAGATATTTAAATGCATTGTAGTTGATAATTCAGGTAAAATGTCATCATTTTCCCACTAAGCTAAGGCCCTGCAAGGGTGGGATTCCGTGTGGGCAAGGACTGAAGACCCTTCTTTTCTGTCCTCAGGTTATTCCGGTGGAGGCTGGTGGTGTCCGCTGGTTGCCTGTGACGCCTTCGGAACATTTATCATGGCTGGGAAAGTGGTCTCATTTCATTTCTGGGAACCTTCTGCCTTATGTGGGTTTGGCCAGAATGTACCACGGGGTGCTGCACCCCTTCAGCACAGAGACACGGCTTTGGGGTGTGAGCTGCTCTTTCATATCCAACTCCTGGGGTCCCCCTGGTGTGCGCTTGCCAGAGCAGATGTCCCGGGAACTTAGACCAGCGGTCGTTTGCTCAAGGGCAGGGCCATGATGTTCTGGGATCCTGACAAATCAGACCCAGGAAAAATATATACCTACATGGCTGGTGAGATGTATTTTTAAAATTAGAGCTATTAGAACATGTAATAAATTAATGAACTTACCTTTATGAGTTAGTAGAAAATGTTAGTAAATCATTTGTACATAACTAGATCTTAGTGGGTGTTTTCAGAAATTTTCCTATAGAAAAAAAGGCTAGCCTTAGTTCTCTAAAAAACTATGGTACTTACGTTTTAACTACTTTGGAAATGTAAGCATTTTTGGATAAAAGTGGCAGTGCCACAAACCACACCTGGTCCCCAGTGACACCCGGCCCTTCCTTCCTGTGCCCCCTCTTCTGGGCCCTCTGACCCGGCACCGGCCTGACTCTGCGTCTGAGGTTACTACTAGACTGTCAGCTCTTCAAGGACAGCTTTCATCTTTTCCGCCCATTGATCGGTTCAGAACACCCCCCGCCCGTGGGCCTGAGGGACCCTGGTGACCCAGGGACTTTGACACAATCAGCAAAGCTTTCAGTGAAGGCTAAACATGTACCTTTAAGAGAGTGTCTTGCTCTACAGGTCATCAAGCCTTGACCTAGGTGTGGCTGGTCTCTGCGCAGCCACACAGCTGAGGAATAAGCCATGTCTGGGTGTTTGGCCTGTGTCTCCCTGATGCTGGAGTCCAGGGAGTCCCTGCCCTTGTAGTATTTGTCTCACTTGGCTCAACTCGGGCACATTGGCTGCCCCACCCACGGGAGAGCCTGGCTCCTCCAGGGGACTCCTTGATGCAGGACCAGCAGCAGAACAGGACCCGACCGACTGACCGTCAGGAGCTTTCCTGAGCCTCCTGCTCCCTCACAAAGCTCCTCAGCTTCCGCCCCACAGCCTGCTTGTCTCTCACCTGTGGGAATCTGTCCTGTCTCTCAACAAGCAGCCCTAGTCAGTGGTAAGAAGGAGAAGAGAGAGAAGTGTCCCCACAGGAGACCGGCCTCCCTCCCTTTCTCGTCGGGCTGTGCCCGCCTGATGTGTCGTTTGGATGGCCTGACAGACAGACTCTGGGCTGTGCTTATGACAAACAGGGAACTGGAAACACACATTCAACAAGGAAAGGAAAGCAGCTACATTTATTTAAGGTCACAGGAAGGAGTGCTCAAAGCAGGTCTGTGACCAAAATGATGTGGCACAAACAAAAACGGTACCAGGATTCCAGGGAAATAGACTGCTGACAGATCAATCAAGCTTTGAGAATATTTTTAGGGGTGAGCCCCAGCTGGGCGCCTCACCTGGGCCCAACTACAGACTCCCCACATGGGCTGTGCCAGCCCCAAAGCGGCAATGTCTAAAGGTTACGCCCTCGTCATCTTTCCTGTGGCCGTGACACCCAGGGCTGGACTTTGCTGTTGGTCCCTGCGGCACTGAGAATCCTCCCCTGTAGCCATGGCTTCCCACGCCACACGGGGCGGGTTCATGGCTCCCACAGGGACCAGGGAACTGGGGTCATAGTCTGCAGGCGGGTCCTCGGAGTCCCTCAGAGCACCAGGGAGCCCCCCCCCCACCCGCTCTTCTGTGTGGCTGCAGATGGCAGCATGTCCGGGACCATGCAGACCGCTGTGGGCACCTGTGAGCGCTGAGGGTGGTTGGGGGACACGAGTCACAGTCTCACACTGAGCACCCTTTCTGGTTCCCTGTTGCTCCCTGGCTCCCTGGAGCAATGCGCTTACCTTCTCCCCTGTGCACCCTGCTCCTCAGGTTTCATCTAGGAAAGAGTTCAAATTCTTTGTCATCCAGGGGGCGAGGTGAAAAGTACAGTTCCTCCCCATGTGGTCAAAGGACAGAAAATTTCTTGCCGTTTAAAAGTCTGCACAGGCAGAACTAACAGTAGCAGCGGCAATGGCGACTGTCGCTGGACAGACCCCTGCGTGCTTCGTGCGGTCCGTCCTGACGCCGGCGTCTGCAGCAGCCTCAGCATCCCACCCTGTGGTCCCCCGGGCTGGTTCCTTCTCACGCTCCTCCGTTTTCCTTTTGTTGTGACAACGGTGGCCTCAGGTTTATGCTGTTATGTAAAAGGAGGTGTGACGCGTGTTTGCTGAATGCGTTGTCTTCGACCTTGGCTTTTTATTTTGAGGGTTTTGTTTTTAATCACAAGGAGCATATTTTGCGTGTTGATCTAGTGAGACAAATAGTTGCCCCAGGACATCTTATCTCCTTTGCTTAGACTGCCACCTTGTGGTGGCTGCCACGGTCGACGCGCCTATTTGTCAGAAGGGAAACTCCAGATTTGGGGGTTCTCTGCGTGGGGCCCTCGCCGCCCCCAGACAGGGTACCCAGCTGAGCGGCATCCAGCCAGCACGGCGCCCAGGGCCGGGCTCTGCCTGGCGGACGAGCTGCGGTCCTGTGGGAGGTTCTGAGATCAAGAAGAAGCGGTGCCATCGTCACGGTTCCCTCAAGGCTGGGCAGAGCCCGCTCCCCCCGGGGCGCAGCCTGAGCGAGGGCACCGCGAGCGGAGCCGACACTGGTCAGATACAACCCGGCCCTGCCCTGGCCGGAAGCTGGCGCGGCTTCTGCCACTCAAGCACCGCAGCCCTATCCAGTCCCGCCCCGAGGCCGGGAGCCCGGTCACCCAGGGACGCGCGTGCGGCCCGCTCGGGTCAGGGTCAGGGTCAGGGACGGCCGGGGACACGTCCGCGGGGCTCCCACGGCCGCTCCTGCCCACAGATCCCGCTCAGCCCCCACCCGAGTCCCTGGGTAACCGTCTTCTCAAAAAGTCCCTTCGCACTTATGCATATTGGGCAAGACAAGGGAAGGCTGGGCGGATCCTGCGGCTGCGAAGTTTGCTGACGGCCTTGATCAGAGGGCCGCTCCGACCTGCACAGAATCTACCTGGCTTTTCCTTGTGTCGCTCAAGAGGACCCCCGGGCGGGACTACAGGAGAGGCAGCCACCTGCTGCAACAGGCCTCCCTTTTGTACATTAAGTCTTGACCTAAGACCCTTGCAAACAGAAGCGGCCATCTCTAAAACCCCACGCAGGACAGGCCCGGCGTACTGTAGACAAGTCCCGCCTGGCGACCTTCCCACTCGGAGACAAGCAGGTCTTGGGAGTCAGGATTCACGGGAGTGGAAGAGACGGCGTCTTTGAGGTCAAGGCTGGGTCTGTGCTGACCGGCTGTGCGGCTCTGCGGCTCCTCGAGGGCTCCGACCTCAGCTGGGTGACGCTGGGAGCCGACCGGCAACGGGCGGATCGCGTGGGCACTGGCGTGGCTGTGCAACTCTCTGGCCCCAAACTTTTCCGTAATTGGTGTCAGCCTTTGCCTACTTCTGTTAAGGTGGCACTGTCTCCTGTGAGGTAGAGATTAGGTCCTTTAATGGAGTGGCCACTGGAGTCGCCTTGAGAGCTCTCTGGCCGCCCTCATCCGTGCTCGGGGTCAGTTCCCGGCACAGACATCGCCCGTGAGGTCAGTCCCGGGGTCCCCGGCAGCCAGGCCGCAGGACGCAGTCGTCGGGACGGAGCGCAAGGCCTGGCTCCCCACTTAAAACATGAGCTGGTGTTCTCTAAAACTGAAGAACGAATTTTAGGAACAACGGAGGTTTGAGTGGGAAAATTTTATTGAGAGAGAAAGCTTCTGCCTGAGAGACAGCAGGGGGAACCCGGAAAGAGGGGTAACGCGCCCACTTCACTTTTCAGAGGGTTTTTATGACACGAAGCCATGAGGTGAGGCGGGTTTAAGGTGGGGGCTTCCAATAAGGATCAGAGAGGTGGGTAAATTAACAGTTAACCACTGGGTAAATTGGGGCTTCCAATAGGATGTAAGAGAAATGGGCAAACCAATGGAATTACAAGTACAGTTGTTTAAGCAATCTTGATCAAATCAAGAGAAATCAAGTTGTATAGGGTCTTTTTGATCTGAGGTAGGCCAAATTCCTGGCCCTCCGAACAGGGGAATTTACAACTACTACATTCCTGGGGACGGGGTGAATCTAGACCTTGACTCCCCCTTGACTTAGTTATTCAGGAGAATGAGGCCTTACCAGTCAGTGTTTTCTGGAAGTTCTACTGATGTCCTTGACCTTTGGTATCAGTCCCCCTTGCGAGTCTTCTATCTGCCTGCTGTATGTCTAACTAGCTTTCCTAGCTATAATAAGCACGGCCAGCCACGTAGGAAGGTTGTCTCTTACGGTTACTGGCCTGGGACACTCTGGTGTCACATCAAGACCGAACCTTGCACATGGCGGGGTGAAGACAGCTGTTTCTTCCCTGAGGCCACAGCAACTTCAGGAGACCTGAGCTAGGATGGAGCACGTCACCCCTGTGCCGCACAAACACAGGACGTCGTCTGCCTGCTCCTCGTGGAGACCCCGAGGCTCTTCTGAGGCCATGGGAATTCTCGTGGGAGCCGCACAGGCCGCCCCGTCCCCCTGGGCACTATCGGGGTCACACGCCCCGCGTGGCCCGCGCCTCACTGCTGACCGGTCTCCCCGCCTTCTTCCCGCTCAGGCCCCGGGTCCACTCCGCACAGCGGGAAACAGGAGCTGCGAGAACCGCTGGTCTGTCCGCCGTGTGCCAGCCGCGCCTGGCGATCGTCCACTCCGAGCGCAGAAGGTCGTGAGGCCGAGGCCCCATCAGTTCCAGCACCAGTGAGGGGCAGAGTGGGAGACACCCGCGGAGGGGGCGTGGCGGCCGGGGACACCCGCGGAGGGGGCGTGGCGGCCGGGAGATACCCGCGGAGGGTGCGTGGCGGCCGGGGACACCCGCGGAGGGTGCGTGGCGGCCGGGGACACCCGCGGAGGGGGCGTGGCGGCCGGGAGATACCTGCGGAGGGGGCGTGGCGGCCGGGGACACCCGCGGAGGGGGCGTGGCGGCCGGGGACACCTGTGGAGGGGGCGTGGCGGCCGGGGACACCTGCGGAGGGGGCGTGGCCCTGTAGATAAGGAAGCCCGAGCGGGCAGGCCCTGCAGGCTGCTCGCGTCCCGCCTCCCCCTCTTCGCTCTTGGGCATGTTCCTGCTGCAGGACGATGTCCCCTCAGGAGCCCCGGTCAAAGGGCCTGGAGGAGCCGCCGGGACCAGCACCAGCCCCGCCGGCGAGAGAGGTACCTCCCCTCTCCCCCGAGACCCACCTTCTTCCCCTTCCTGGGTGAAAATGGATTCCTGGGAGCAATGGCCGCGCGGGAGACCAGGCTGGGGGACAGGAGGGCTCGGTCCACCCGCTGGGCTCAAGGCTATTGTTGGTGCACGCGGTGTGACAGTCCCCGTCTCCGGGACGGGCTTCGGCGGCGCGGGGCAGGGAGGCGGCCAGCGCGGGACGACGCCTGGGCACTGTCGCCCCCGCAGGGGCCTGGGGGACGCGCCACCGTTGCTCGGACTGCTGGCTCCCCCGGAGCTCTTGGGGCGCCACAGGCCCGTGCCCGCCGGCCGTCAGCGCTGCCTTTTCTGGTCCCCGGGACCCGGCTGGTTCGCAGGGTCGGCTTGTGCGCCGCGTCTGTGCCCTCGACCTCCCGTCCAAGGGAAGGCCTTCCCCTCCCGGGGACAAGCAGCCGGCCGTTACTGTCCGTGTGTCCTCGCAGGACGGCCGTACTCGGGGCCAGCCGCGATCCCTCGGGGGTGACCGGAGGGAGACCGGTTCGTTTTGAGGCCTCGCAGAGGCAGTCACTGTTCTGACTACCTCTGACGCAGTTTCTGGATCTGGGATGGCTCCGGAAGAAACTGGAAAGGCGCGAAAGAGGTCGTGTCACCTCGGCCCGGCCCGGGGAGCCCGAGCGAGCGGACCGGCCGCAGCGCGTGGGCTCGCGGCTCCCTGGGCGCCGCCGGCCGGGCTGGGGCGCGGGGCTCCGGCCGCAGGAGCGAGAGCTTCAGGTCTCCCGGGCTGGCTTCCCCCCGGAGAGGTACCGCCCGGCCATTTCCTGCACCTTAACGGTAAGAGAATGGCTAACAGCTGTGAAGTCTTGCCCTGTTTTGCCGAAGGGCTGCCTGCTGCTAAGTGGGCCCGAGGCACGGAAATCTCTAAATGCCTTTGCTTGCGTGTTCGGGCCACCGCCCTCTCACTGCTCTCCCAGCCCTCTCACCTGTTTTCCCAGCTTGTCTCTGCCGTGTGAAGTACAGGGGTCCATTAGACACGGGCCCATCAGCCCTGCGGCCGTCACAGCCCGGACCACGGTGCTTGCTTGGCCGTGTGGCAGGTGCGAGGGCCAGGCCACTTCGGCGTCTCTGTTTGAGACAAGGTTTATTCTGTCTCCCTGAACTTTTCCAGGAAATGGGAAGGCAAGAGGCACGTAACAGACTTGGGTGGGCAGCGCTCGCATCAGCAGTGCGACAGTGGTCGCTTTTGCCTATTTCAAAGGCTCAAATAACTGTCTCAAAACAAATAAGGTGGTTTCATAACGAGAAACCAGAAGAAGCACCGTGTGAAGGAAGCGTGGACATCGTCGGAGTGGAAGTGCGGGGAGCCGCACCCGCCCCAGGCACGTGGCGGCCGGGGAGGGTCCCCAGGGTGCGGCCCGGCCTGCTGGGACAACCGTGCTGAGCCCCCACTGCAGCCATAGGAACCTCCCATCCCCCAACTCGCTGTTAGGTCACTGCAGTGTGTGCCTAGGCGGCGCTCGGCCCTTCTCTAGTAAACTATTTTTATTTAAGTTTTTGTGAGACAGGGTCTCTCTTTGCAGTGCAGCTTGGCCCCGAACTCACTGTGTAGTCCAGGCTAGACTCGAACTCACAAATCCTCCTGCCTGTGCCTCCCGAGTGCTGGGATTACAGGGTGAGCCACCACACCGGGCATTGTGTGTGGTTACTGGGGGTAGAACTCGGAATCTTGTGCTTGCCAGGCAAATGCCAGAACCACTGAGCTAAATCCCCGGCCCAATTTTCTCTTTTTAAACTTAGAATGCTAGTATTTAGGAATTCTACAGAAATGTGATTACACGAGCAGAGATATTTTAGAACAAAGCCGAGGGAGATGCCAAAAAATTGACCTAGAACAAACAGGCTGGGTGCTGAATCTGGCGGAGGGGAGCCCGGATCACCCAAGCTCTTTGGCTCCCTCTGGTGGGGAAAATGCGGTGTTGCCTCCGTGTTAGCTTGGGCAGCGGGGAGCTGCAGTCATCGGAGCTCTTTGGCTCTCTCTGGTGGGGAAGATGCAACATTGCTTCTTTGTTGGCTTGGGCGGAGGAGAGCTGGAGTCACTGGAGCTCTTTGGCTCCCTCTGGTGGGAAAAGTGCGGCGTTGCCTCCTTGTTAGCTTGGACAGAGGGGAGCGGCAGCCATCGAAGCTCTTTGGCTCCCTCTGGTGGGGAAGATGCAAAACTGCCTCCTTGTTGGCTTGGGCGGAATTTTGCTTTGGCTTTACTTTTAGTGCTACCTACAGTGTCTAGACCGACAAATGAAGAATAAGTGTATTCATATCCATACAGAATTACTCAGCCACGGAAGGGAAGAGGTTTTCGTAGTGCTACAATATGAAATATGAGCCCAGTGTGTTAAATGAAAAAATTACTAGACTAAATGAAAAATCCAAACATTGTATGATTTGATCTACACGAAATGTCCAGGATAGGTAAATGCATAGAAACATAAAGTAGATTCGTAGGGGTTGGGGTGCTGGCTGAGGAGGGCGGGTTTCTTTTGGAGCAATCCAAGTATTCTGGAACTGGCACTGGTGAAGAGAATCTCTTGATTGTATAAGATGTGATGGAAATGTCCTGTGAAAGTTTAAATTAAAAAAATGACAGTAAAAGCCACACTGCCACTCAGCCCCTCCGTAGTCTCCCTCACTTCCCGACCCGCTCCTCACTTCTCCAAGCGGTTCCGGAAGCCGCCTTTCAGAGGCGTCTTCAGTTACACGGTCACAGCTTGCAGGTGTTCTGTGCGCACAGTAAGGGGGTCGATAGTGATAATCCCTTTACTGTAATAAATTTTTAAAGTTTAGACATTCGTGATATATTTGGGTCATACCTTGTAGTCAACATCAATTGTCCGTGTTTAGGTGGCGATTTTTCTGGCATGTGAATGAGCCCTTTTCTCCTGGCGGAGGCACAATACCCACCACCAGCTCAAAGGACCGGTTTATGTTGGCTTGTGTTTCAGCCCATAAGTGACCTTCTGAAAGCTCCGCCTTTGAGCACACGCGGCCTTGAGGGGACAGCCTTGTCCTGAACTGCAGCGTGAGTTGTTCCTCAGTAAACACCGAGCTGTGTCTAGGAGGGTCACAGCCGCGTACATGAATGAGGACAAATGTTGTCCTCAAGCTCTTGGGCAACAGCTGATAACTAGAAGACACCCCGTCGACCTAGCGGGGTGTGTCGTGTTCTTCATTTGGGCAGAGTTGCTGGGAGGCCGGAAGTACACACGTTTGATCCCAGTCTCCGCAACCTGGCTATTTAATGAGGCCTTGTCTCAAAAAGTGAAGAAGGACTGGGGATGCAGTTCAGGGAAAAGACCTTGGGTTCAAGTCCCAGGACTGGGAGAAAAAAAGGATTAGACAAGAAGGAAGTGGGGTACTGTGCTTGTGAAACATTTTTTCCACAAGTTAATTCAGTGTCTCAGCTTTGAGCTGTCATCAGGATCAAGTAAAAATATATATATATATATATATTTTACACTGTCATTCTGATAATAAAAATATTTCTACAGGGCTTTGACAGATCATGATTTTTAATTGATAATTTTGAGAAATGAATTTAAAGTGCATCAGCTACAGGGTGGTGGTATGCTGCTTTCTACCATTTTTCAGTTAGGTGCATAAACTTGCAATCCTCATGTCTGGAGGGGACAGAGGCGAAGGAAGTGCAGAAGTCTGAGAAGTCTTAGTATCTGCAGTTTGCAGGGATTGGATAGGTGTTTGGACCTATCACTGTCTGACCCTGTTTCTCTCTCAGTATTGCTGCAGGACAAACCATCATGGACTCTGTGATCATATGAGTTGTCTTTCTCCTGGGCGCCTGAGGTGAAGGACTGCAGCCCCTGTGGCATCAAGCGACAGGGTCTGCAGCTGGTTTACCTCAAGCACGTGACAGCGGCTGTCTCCTAGCACCTTGGCAGGGGCCGTATATGCCCTGTGACCTGCACGTGGCCTCTGCATGTGGCTTTTCCTCAGTGCCTTCCCCAGGAGTAAAAAATTCCCCAAGAGAAGGCAGAGGTGGGAGTAGTTTTTATGACATATTCCAGGAAGTCATGTAACATCGCTCTGCCTGACTCTACTGGTCTAGATAGTCCACACGTGCGCTCGGGCTCTGAGGAAGGGCCACAGACCCACCCCTGCGTGTGCAGAGCATCAGTGCTATTTTGTAGGAGGAATTGGTGAGGTGGGATAGACTTGTGGGCATCTCTTAAGTAGTCTGCACCACATGGCCTCAAGACTTTAGGCTTCAGTCTTAGACCATACCACCCTAAATGTGCCGGATCTCGTAAGCTAAGCAGGGTCGGCTCTGGTTAGTACTTGGATGGGAGACTTGGGGCTTCAAACAGCCATTTAGCACTTGTTACAATCTTCTGGGTTGACTCTGTGGTCCTTTGAGTCCTTCCGCCTGGTCATGGCTGTGTGAGGCCAGGATTCCATTGCCACATGCTGTTCAGCACGGCAGTGCCAGGGACACATCCGGGACAAAGGCACAAGCCACAGGGCTCTAGACACAGGACTCATCACTCTTACTGTCTCTGTTGGTGGAAGCTAGATCCAAGGGGAGCTCACTTTCAAGAAGTAGAGTCCTCCTCACGATGACAGGCCCTGAAGGACATCCTGTCCTCTTCTGTTGACTGCAGTCACCTCTGCCGCAGATTTCATTCTGTCCGCACGCGGTATGTGCTGACCTGTTCTTCCAAAGCCCTCAAGCCAGGGTGATGGACTCTGGCTTTTAAGTTCAGGTTCCATCATTAAACAACAATCGAGGGGATGGAGACCCCCGGCAGGCTCTTCGGGTCCTCTTCTCACACGGATCCTCCGACCCAGAAGCTGGGAGGCTACCGTGCTGCCTGCCACCTTGCCCTTCACCCTCCCCAGCATCCAGTGGGGCGACCGGGGCAGGAGAACCACAGAAAGCTGACTGTGCAGAGGGCAGCTCTGAAATACAGTTAGCAGTTGCTGGCTCCTGGAAAATCGGCCTTGCTCAAGCTGGGCACGTTTACTAGCACTAGCGCTCTGCTCTGCTTAGAGGGAATGGTCCTTAGAGCCCATTTTGTGTCCTTGGAGTGGGCCCAACTCTCCCCCCAGCCGCTCTACAGGTCAACGTACAGCAACTCCTCCTGCTTCGAGAGCGGTGGCCTCCTGTCTTCGAGACCTCACCTGGTCCCACACCTGCTCCAGCCCTCGTCAGTCAGAGTGGCTCTGTTTTTCTGATCAAATCTGACTAATACAAGATCAATTAAAAATAGCTGACCCCATCATTCCCAGGGTGATTCCCTGTGGATCTGGATCTCAGAATTGAGGTCGGTCCCTAAAGGGTCAGGAAAGATGGAAGTGTTCAGTTGTGTACATACAGAATTCCAGAGGACGCAAATAACTCCATACTTTAGAAGTACAGCTATTTAATTAGACTTACTTTGCAATGTACTTTGGATCAGGTACATCTTTGAACAGTTCACACCCGTAGCCCAAATAGTGACCCAGTTAAAATAGCTGGTGGAAGAAGGAGCAGACCAAATTACGGTGTTCTGAGGATTCAGCAAAGCCAGCGCCGGTCGTCCTGTTCCAGAGGCTGGCTGTGTGTGTTGGACCCAAGGGGAGCCTCTGCTAACGTGAACCGGTGCTAGCAAGGTGGGCAGTGTGGGAGAACCAGGTTAGCAAAGGTGCTGTAACCTGAAACGGGCTTGCATGAGGCTCCGCCTCCCGTGGTCTCTCATTGGACGATCAAGCTGACGGGCATGTTAGGCTCAGCTCCAGGCGGTTTGGACGATGATTGTGGCCAAGTGTCAGGGCTGTAGCTAAATGACTGACCTTTAGGTCAAGCAGAGGGAATCGCAATGGCTAGATAACTAGTGTAAGGCCAGCCTGGGCAAAGAACTACGGAAAGCATCGGCCACATCTATAGGTAAGAAACTGAGGGAGAGATTTAGAGACAAAGTCAATGCTCTATTTTGAACTAAAAGCCTATAGAAAGGGCAAATTGGGCAACAGGAGTCCTTTCGGTCAATGAACTACTTCGTGAGAGTGTTTGGAGGTGGTTTTGTGGAACGTTTCAGGGGTTGGGCGCCCTGCGTACATCCCAGGGGCTGTTTCTGAGGTGACAAAGTTACACAGGACTTTCGATGAAAAGTAGCAACAAATAGCATTGGCTTCTCGTCCTGTACTTGTGTCAGGGCCAAAATGCAAGAAAAATAAATAACATGCAACCCATGACACTGTCCTTATGAACCAGGAAACATCATCTTTTTAAAGCTGAATTTTATAGTACTAGGAGTTGAAACAGACTCTGAATTGAGCTACTTTCTCGTTTTTTTTTTTTTTCCCCCTTTGAGCCGTGGTCTTGCTAAGCTACCCAGGCTGGGCTCGAGTCTGCCTCGATGTTCCAGAATGCTTGGGTTGCAGGTGTGCACCCCCCTTTCCAGCTCCCTCATCTTCCTTTTTAAACTGCCTGATGTATTTAACAATGAAATGACATGGATTGCGTTTTCCCTGGAATAGCAGGATGTACAATGGGGATTTATTTTACAAATAGTCAGCCATAACTAAAATATTGGAATGGTAAATGACCTTTCCCAGGACAATTGACATGACCCTTAGAACTTGAGTTGATCTGAAATGGGTAGAAGGTTCAAACAGATGAAGGAATTGATGAATATAAAGAGGATTGCAGCACCTGGGAGACATCCTGAGGTTTTTTCCGTAATCCATATAGTAATGACACCCAAGTGACATAGATCAGGGTAATTAGTGTTCAGAAAGGCTTTTGAGGTGCTCAGCGGTAATTAGTCCTTTTTCTTTTCCTTTCTCCAGCTGATGGGAGTCAGTGGCTACTCTCCCAGGTGAAAGAGGACTTGTCGCTGGGATTTATCTCTCCAGTAAGGAAATTATTTGCTTAATAGGGAAGAAGCACTATTTAGGCACAAAAAAAGACTTCTATCAGCACCTGACACTTGTTCTGTAGTATTAGAGATCTGGAAATCCAGGGGAAGGCTTGACAGGCACAGTGGTACAAACCTGTAATCCCAGTGCTCTGGGAGGTTGAGGCAGGAGGACTGCAGGTTCAAGCCCAGACTGGCCAACTTAGTAAGGTCTTATCTCAAAAAAGGCCTGGGGTTATAGCTCAGTGCCAAGGCTTTGAGTTCAATCACCAGTCCTGGGGGGAAAAAGGAGGATGAAGACAGAAAAGAAATAGTAACCGAGGAAGACTCACACCTAGCAAACAACAAATTAAGAAAAAGGACACCAAGATATAGTGAATAAAATTACATTTGCTGTTCTATATAATCTTGGCTGTGACACTGAGTGATGATGGCGTTGTTTATGAGCAGGTGTGCAATTCAGCCATTTATGTCCCTTGGACAGTAGGTTTTGTCCGTACTACGCATACTTGGTACTTGTGGGAACTCATGCTCGGCCCTTTTGCTTTGCCTATGCTTGGTAAATGTTATGTGATAGGAGAAACTTTGTGTCCTGGTGCTTCAACAACATACAATCAGAGGTTTTAGGGGCACCCCACCTTCTTGGCAAGTGCAAGGTCCTGAGTTTGATTCCTGGTTCTGCAAATACAAGATTAAGTATATATACACATATCTATTTTGTCATCAGTGTCACAGTCACTTCTTAATTGCAGAGATGATATCTGAAACTCAGTTCAAAGGAGGAGAGGTTAACTTTGGCTCCAGTCTCAGTGGTCTCATTGCTTGTGAGGTTGGCTGGCTCTAGGCAGAAGCAGCATAGTGGAAGGGCCTGGAGCAGGAACACTGCTCACCTCACGGTGCCCAGGAAGCAGAGAGAGTACAGGAAGGAGGCAGATAGGTAGATAAAACATTCAAGTTCACAGCCACAGTGACCCACCTCTTCTGACCAGGCTTCACTTTCCAAAAAATCTTGTTCACCACATGCTTGCTGTACGTAACATTTACTTTCCTTGTATGGATTCGGTTCATGGATATAACACATTTAATTTCTCTTTTCACCCCTTTTCCCTTTCCTCCTCCTCCCTTCTTCCATTTGTTGATCTTCCTATTTGAGAAATATCTATTTTATACTTCCTATTATCTGTCTTTTATTTTGCTTTTTAGTTTTGGTTTCTTGTATAAGAGAAACCGCATAATATTTAAACATCTGTGCTTGATTTCCTTCACTTAACATTATGGTTTCAAGATCCAGGTTTATCTTTCCAGAAGAGTGAATCCATCTTCATGGTGTGTAAAAATTGTATTTTCTTCATTTACTTGTTGACAGATCGCTTTCAAGATTTTTCTGTTGTGAATGGTGCTATTATAAACATGGGTATGCATGTATCATTCTAATATGTCTCCAAGTCTTTCAGGAAAATACCAAGTACGTGAATAGCTGTGTCAAGTGGAACTGTTAGTCTTAGTTTTTTGAGAAAACTCCATACTGATTTTCATAGTGGTTATACTAGTTTACAAATGTACCAAAAATGTATAGGGTCCCTTTTTCCTTGCATACACATAACATTTATTATCTCATTTATATAATGGCCATTCTTTCAGGGGTAGTATGGAATCTTCTTTTAATTTGGATTTCTCTAATGGACAGTCATGTTGAGCATTTCTTCATGAGATTATTGGCCATTTGTACTTGTATGAAGTAACTTTATTTCAGCTGATCATGTTTGACAGTATCATGTTTGACATAATCATGTGTTTGATTATGTCTTTTATTTTGGGGGTCTAATTTTTTGAGTTTTTTATTGTAGGTATTAGTCCTCTTAGGAATAGCTGGCACATTTTCTTTTCCTGTTCTACAGGTTATTTTGTTTTTCCACTCTTGGTGTTTTCTTTCTCCTGTGCAGAAGATTTTATTTCGCTATAGTCTTACTGATTCTTGGTATTTCTTCTTATGCAACTAGAGATCTTTTAAAAAATTATTAGCATATTGTAGATATACCTAACAGTAACATTTGCCAAAGGGAATTTGTACCCATATATGATACATCTTGATTGTCTTTTCTCCCTGTCCTTCTTCCTCTCTTGAACTTCTCTTCCTCTCATTTATGAAAACATTCCTCGACTTTTTCTTTCCTTTTCTCATCAGTCCTTCCTTGTACCTGTTCCCACTTGTGTGAATATTTTCTTCCTGTTTCACAATACCTATTATACGTTTTTATCAATTATGTTTCAGTTTCTCCACCAGAGAAACCGTGTGATATTTAAACATGTGTCTGATATGTTTCACTGAGAAGTATGGTCTCAGGTACTTCTATTTACCTAGAAATGTTTAAAGTTTATGAAAGGACAGTACTCCACTGTATATAAAAATACATCTTTTTAATCCATTCATTGGTTGATGGGCATTTGGGCTCTTTGCAAGATTTAGCTATTACAAACTGTGTTGCTGTAAACACAGATGTGCATATAACATTGTGGTATGAATTTTTAATTCTTTCGGAAAGATACCAAAAAGGGGAAAGGCTAAGTCAAGGAGAACTGCCAGTCCTAGTTTTCTGAAGAACCTCCATCAGTCTGGAGGTCACTGCGCCCAGTCTTCATTCCCATCAACAGTGGATAAAGGTTCCTTTTCCCCATAGCCCTGTCAGTGTTTGGTATTGATTTCTTGATAACAGCCCTTCTTCCTAGAGATGGAAATTGTTGCTTTAGTCTGAATCTCCAATGACCAGTCATGCTGAGCATCTTTTTTTATGTTTCTTTGCCATTTATATTTCATCTGACAAATGTCTGTTCATTTCACATGCCCATTTTTGCATCGTATCTTTGGATGGGGGAGTGTCTGAATATTTGAGTTCTTTATAAATTATAGATATTACTCCTTTGAGGAACAGCTAACAAAATTTTTTGCCTACTCTATGGCTTGTATCTTTTCTCTGTTGGTGGTTTCTTTTGCTGTGCAAAAGCCTTTTAATAAGATGAGATCGCAGTTGCTGTTTGTAATGTTTCCTGTGATCAGGGTTTTGTTCATAAAGTCTGTCTTCACCTATGTCTTCAAGAGTTCTATCTTTCAGCAGGTTTAGTGTTTGTTTTAATATTTAGATCTTTGATCCATTTTGATTTTTGTTTAGTGTATGGTGAAAGATATAGGTCTCATTTTAATCTTTGTGGATTGCCAGTTTTTCAGCCTCTTCTATTAAAGAATGTCCTTCAGTGAAGATGTCTCGCCCCTTTCTCAAAGATAGGTGGCTGAGTGTGTTTGGAGTTGCTGCTACATCTTTGAATCTGTTCCATTGATTCTTTAGCATTGATTCTTACTCATTTTGTTGCTGGTACCATTCTGGATTTTTTGTTTATATATGATGGTAGCTTTATGGTATAATTTCTAATTGGTGATTGTGATGTGTCCTCCTTTGCCTTTATTGCCCAGAATTGCCTTGTGATTCTAGGTCTCTTCTGATTTCAAATGAATTTTAGAATTGTTTTATCTAATTCTATAAGGTATGCTATTAGTGTTTGGACTGAGATTGCATTAAATCTGTATAGTAAATTTGGAAGTATGGCTATTTTCATTATATTGGTTCCTCCTACAAAAAAAAATTGATAGGTTTCCATTTTCTGATATTCTCTTTGCTCTCCTCGTTCAGAGGACTGTAGTTCTAAGTGTAAACTTCTTTTACTTCTTTAGATTAATTCCTAAGCATGCCATTTAAAAAAATGCTGTGGCTAAAACTGTGGTCTCCCTAATTTCTCTGAGTTAGTGTACAGAAATGCTGAATTTAGTTATTAAATCTAGAAGTCTTCCGATGGAGTTTTGGGGCTTCCATGTAAAGTATCATGTCATCTGCAGGTGATGATTTAACTTCTTCCTTTTCTGTGCTTGTTCTTTCTTTCCTTTTTCTAATTGCTATGGATAATGTTTCCGAACTGTGTGGGGTAAGAGTAGTAACAGAGGACCCTTGCCTTGTTCCTGATTCTAGAGTTAAAGCTTTCAGTTTTTCACCATTTAGTGTAATGTTGGCTGTTGGTTTGTCATAGATGGATTTTATCTGATTTTGAGAAAGATAATCTATTCCAACCTTCTGTAGGGTTTTTAAAAATCATGAATGGGTGTTGAATTTTGTCAAATGCTTTTTCTGTGTCTCCTGTGATGATCATGTAGTTTTGTTCTTGATTCTCTTGGTATGGTTTATTACATTTATTGACTGGTTTATAGTAAACCATCCCTACGTCTCTGGGATGAATCCTACTTGGTCCTGGTGTGTAATCTTCTTGATGGTTTGCTGCATTCTGTTGGCCAGTATCTTACTGAGGATTTCGGCATCTATGTTCATTATGGAGATTGGCCTGTGGTTCTTTTTTGGCTGGATACTTCTCTGGTGTTGGTATTGGGATAATGCTTGCTTCCAGGAATCAGTGTGGGAGTTTGCTCCCTTTTCAATTTCATAAGAGTTTGAGGAGTAGTGGCATCAGATCTCTAAAATTTTGGTAGAATTCAGCAGGGAATCTATGAGGACATGGGCTTTTCTTTATTGGCAGATTTTTAGTTACATTCTGAATTTAATTGATATTGGATTATTTATAATTTATCTTAACTCAGATTTAGTAATCCATGTGTATTTAGAATCTATCCATTTCTTCCTTGTTTTCCATCTTATTAGAATATAGGTTCTCAAAATTGATAGTTGTCTGGGTTTCTGGAGGATCTGTTGTGGTTTCACTCTATTCTTTTTTTTTTTTT
>PVIR01027556.1:0-22842 GCA_004026965.1 Petromus typicus | reverse complement strand
GGATGTGTGGCGTCCTGGCCTCGTGCAGAGCCCTGAGGAGGGGCTCCTGGCTCTGGGCTACTCCAGGGGAGACACCGACAGGGCAGGAGACCCAGTGAGTGTGCCGCTGGGGTTCCGCCTGGACCCTGGCTCTGCCCTGTGAAGGGACATGTCCAGTTTGTCCTCACTTGTAGCCACGGTGAAGGCAGAGTCCTGGGGGAGGCCAGGGGAGGTGCAGGTGAGCGACGTCCTGCAGAGAAAGGGTCGCATGGGCAGGTCGCCGTCCCTTTGACGGGGCCCAGCTGGGCGACAGTACTGGGCTGAACCAAGCGCGTGGTCTAAAATGATGACTGCTCTTTCCATGGGAGCAAAAAGAGACATTAAGAGACCTGTCATACTGGGTGTGGTGGTACACTTCTGTGATTCCAGCATTTGAGAGGCTGAGGCAGGTAGATCACCATGTGTTCCAAGCCGGCCTGGGCTACATAAAAAGACCCTATCCCCACAAAACAATCAAAATGGCAGACCCAAATGAATAGATTAAACTCCAGCTGGCCAGTAGAGGATTATTTGATTAGATTAAAAACAACATTTGCGGGGCCAGAGATTTAGCTCAGTGGTTCCAGCACCTGCCTTGATAGTGCAAGGTCCCTGGTTCAATCCTCAGTAACAACATACCTTAATGCCGGGTGTGGTGACTCATGCCTACCAGCAAGCAGAACCACATGCCATAATGCCGGACATGGTGTCTCACATCTGTAATCTTGGCACTCAGGAGGCAGAGGCAGCAGGATTGCTGTGAGTTCAAGGCTCACCTGGGGTACATAGTGAGCTCAGGGCCAGCCTGAACTACAAAGCGAGATCCTACCTCAAACAACAACAACAACCTCAACATTTGCTGTCCATGAAGTATGCACTTTAGATTAAAATATACAAACAGGGCCGGGGATATAGCTCCGTGGTTCCGGCACCTGTCTTGCAAGTACAAGGACCCGGGTTCGATTCCCCGGTAACCACATACAATACTGGGCATGGAGACTCCTGCCCAGCAGCAGCCAGTACCACATACCACAGTGCCGGGCATGGTGGCTCACGCCTGTCATCCCAGCACTCGGGAGGCAGAAGCAGGAGGATTGCTGTGATGCAAGTTTGAGGCTGAGCTCAGGGCCAGCCTGAACCGCAAAGCGAGACCGACCCTGTCTCAAAAAAAAAAAAAAAAAAACAACAACTTAAAAAAAAATACAAACAGACTGGAAACAAAAAGACAAAAGAAAAAAAAAGACAAACACATGCAAATGATAATCATAGATGGAGTGGCTATATAATCTGATGAGATAGAATAGTTTCTTTTAAAAAGGAAAAGAACAGGGCCGGGGAGTTAGCTTAGTGGTTCCGGCGTCTGTCTTGCAAGCGCAAGGACCCGGGTTTGATCCCCGGTAAACACATACCACTCGCTCATGCCCAGCAGCAACCAGTACCACATACCACAGTGCCGGGCGTGGTGGCTCACTCCTGTAATTCCAGCACTCGGGAGGCAGAGGCAGGAGGATTGCTGTGATGTGAGTTTGAGGCTGAGCTCAGGGCCACCCTGAACCACAAAGCAAGACCCTGTCTAAAAAAAAAAAAAAAAAAAAAAAAAAAAGGGAAAAGAACAGAAGTAAGAATGCTGATCACGACTATGCATGCTGGCAATCTTAGCACTAGGAGGCTGAGGCAGGAGGACTGCCACCTGGGCTATATAGTGAGTAGTCAGTTTAAACTATATAGTGGATCCTGCCTCAAAAGCCCATCTCTCTCTCCCCCAAAAAGAAAAAAAGAAGGTAAGGAACACAGAGAAATTTCATAATGATAAAAGATCAATACATAAGGAAGATAAAAATTATAAATGTATAAGCATCTAACCACAGAGCCCTCAAATACCTGAAGTAAAATATGAATTGCAAGAAGTACACAACTCAACAGTTAGAGGTCTTTGTCTCTCTTTTACTATTGACAGAATACACAAGCTTGAGCAACATTGTCCAGCAACTTGATCTTAATGACATTCCAGAACACGCAAAAGAAGCATATGTTATTTTCAAGTGTACATGGAATGCTATAAGAAATAAGCCACAAAATAATTGTGAATAAGTTAGAAGGGCTAAAGTCATATGGTATATTTAACTTGTCTGGATTTTTGAAACAGAGTCTTGTTATGTAGCCCAGGCTGACCTTCAAATATAGCAACCCTCCTGCCTCAGCCTCCTAAGTACTAGGATTACAGATGTGTGCCATCACACCTAACTGGGAAGTAGGAAATGTCTTGAACTGAATGAAAATGAAAGCATCATCATGTGTGTGAAGAAGCTGAGTCATTGCTTAGAAGGAAAGCATAGCTTCCGTGGCTAGATTAGAAAGAAAAAGTGATATAAACATCAATAATTGGCTCTTTCCCCTCAAGAAGCTGGAAAAAGAAGAATAAAATAAAGCTAAAATAAGCAGGAAAAAGAGCAGCATAGAGCAGATGAAGATCAATGGAATATCAAAGAAAAACAGCAATGTCACTAAAGCTAATGTCACTATCACTGTTTCTTTGGAAAGATAAACAAAGCAGAAAAATCTTTATTGACTAAGTGAAGACAAAAGAATCAGGATCAGGAGAGAAAAAGGCATTTGTATGCATTCTAGAAATGCAGACTACAGGACGGCCAGGCGGGGCAGAGCACACCTGCAGCCCAGCACTGGGAGACTGAGGCAAGGGGATGCCGCAAGCTTGAGGCCAGCTGGACTGCACAGTGAGTTCAAGACCAGCCTGAACTGCGTGGCGAGACGCAGGAGAATATTATGAGTATACACAAATGCCAATAAGCTACAGAATTTAGATGATCAGCAGAAAATTCTGGAAAGGTGACTCACCAGTGATGACTTACGGTGACCCCTGACACACTGCCAGAAGCCTCTGTAGTAGGCTCCCGTTTTGTGCCCCGTGTATGACGCAGGCCTGAGAAACTGGCCTAAAAGACAGAGCTGAAGGAGACAGGCAGGGGGCAGGAGGGCTGCTGCTGGTACCACGGCAGACGTGCTGGTGGCAACTCACAACCATCTCACTTAAAGGCAAGTGAAATAGAAGGCGATGAACTAAGATCTTTAACCTGATACAGATTCCCACAAAAATCTACAACTGACGTCATTTTTAATGGTCTCACTGTGTAGTCCAGGCCGCCCTCAAACAAATGGTGATCTTCCTGCCTCAGCTTCCCAAGTGGAGAGATCACGGTTGGGCCATTAAGCCTGGGTGATTTTCCATGAAGATTAAGACCAGAGTGAGAATGTGCTCAGTAAATGACTTCTAGTCAACATCAAACTGGACTCTAGGTAGGGCAGTAATTAAAGAAAATGAGATGAAAGACATGAAAGATGAAGAAGTAAAACTACATTTGTAGATACTCTGATCTCATATGTATACAACAGAACACTACCAGTCGTGATAAGTGAATTTAACAAGGCTTTCAACTGAAAAAAATTGCATTTCTGTATACTGGTAATCACCAAACTACGGAAACAACCCTACTGTTAAAACCACAGTGAAGGTCGGCTGTGGTGGTGCACACCTGCAATCCTAGGACTCGGGAGGCTGAGGAAGGGGATCACTTCGAGTTCAAGACCATCCCTGGCAACACGGTGAGTACAAGGCCGGGCTCATCTACATACTGAGAACCTGTTTCAAAAAACAAAACAAAAATATAATGAAGAATGATACTTAATAAATGTGAAAAAGAGGTGCAAGGGGCCGGGGAGTTAGCTCAGTGGTTCCAGCACCTGTCTTGCAAGCGCAAGGGCCCGGGTTCGATTCCCCGGTAACCACATAACAATACTGGGAGTGGAGACCCACACCCAGCAGCAACCAGTACCACATACCACAGTGCCGGGCGTGGTGGCTCACGCCTGTAATCCCAGCACTCGGGAGGCAGAGGCAGGAGGATTGTGATGTGAGTTGGAGGCTGAGCTCAGGGCCAGCCTGAACCACAAAAGCGAGACCCTGTCTCAAAAAACCTAAAAAAAAAAAAAAAGAAAAGAAAAAGAGGTGCAAAAGGTAAACAAAGCCGTGAAAATTGCTGAGATCTGGACATAGTGGCACATACTTGTAGCTCCAGCACTCAGGAAGCTGAGGCAGGAGGAGCACTGCGAATTCGAGGCCAACCTGAGCTACATAGTGAGTTCAAGCCCAACCTGAACCACATAGTCTCATCACAAAAAGAAAGTCCAAAGTAAATAACATAAAAACAGCTAGGTATATGGCTCACTGCAGAGGACCGCAGTTTGTCCCCAGTATGAAAAAAACCTGCTGATTAAACCACAATCTAAATAAAGGCGATACATACAGCGCTCACGGATGGGCGCCCTGTTAAAGGCAGTCCTTCCCAATTCTTATCTGCCTACTTAGTAAAGCCAGGCGCGGCGGCATGTTTGTAACCCCAGGTGCTAGAGAGGCTCATACAAGAGGACCTGAAGTTTGAGGCCAGCCCGGCCAATTTACAAAGACCTTATGTCAAAGTAAAAAATGAGCTGAGGTGCAGTGTTGCTAGGTTTGATTCCCAGGAGCAACTCATCGAACCAGCAAAGTTCCTGTTTTTTAAAATTTTGTTTGTTCCCAAGTTGAGAGGCATTTACCCCTGCTGCATTTACTCGGGAGGGGAGGCAGGCAGTATTAGAGATTCACTGAGATCTGACTGATACTTCCGCATCTTCTGGAGGCCTCCCATCACCACCCTGTGGGCGAATGAACATCAGGCCTGTCCCCGCGCACTCCGAGAGGGGCCGAGGCGCATCTCAGGTTCCTCGGGTCTCCTTTCTTTCTGTTGCTGCGTGTCGTGGTGCAGAAGGGTGCACAGACATGCTCTCCTCCCAACCCCTCCGAGTCTCCCAAAGTCGGCCCGCCAGTCTCCTGTCCTCTGTCCCCTTCCGTTTATTTTTATAACGCTTGTGATTTGTAACTTTCAGATGCTTCTTATTGAGCTTGTGGTGACCTCCGGTTCCATGTGCTGTCCTGGAAATGCCACATGGCTGCTCTTCTCTGTATTAACAGCGCTCCAGTGTATATGTAGACTATATTTTTTCCACCCATTCATCTGTGGGTGGAAACCTAGGCTGCTTCCATGGCTGAGGTGTTAGGAATTGCACAGCTATAAACATGGGTCTGGCTATTTAGTCCAGGCTGGCCTTGAACTCACTATGTAACCCATGCTGGCCTCAAACTTGGCAGTGATACTCCTGCCTCAGCCTCCTGAGTGCTGGGATTACAGGCCTGCATCGCCACACTTAATGAGTTTTGTTTTTAATATATATTCTAGATATTAGGGAAGAGTGGTCAGCAAAGATTTTCCCCCATTTCCAGGCTGTCTCCTCATTCTGTCAATAGTTCACTTTGCTGTGTAGATGCTTTTAAAATTAAAGTAGTTCTCTTTGTTGATTCTCTGTATTTACTTCCTGTCCACTGGGGTCCTATGCGAGTAGGAAGTCTCTGCCTGTGCCCATGGATTATAAGTGTTTCCCCTCAGCAGTTTCAAGATTTAAATCTAGATTTTTGATCCATTCTGATCTGATTTTAGTATAGCAGGGAGAGAGGTAAGGCTCTAGTTTCAATCTTCTGCATGTGGACAACCAGTTTTCCAAGCTTCCGTTGTTGAAGAGACTTTTTTTTTGAGACAGGGTCTCACTTTGCAATTCAAACTGGCCTTGAACTCACAGCAATCCTCCTGCCTCTGCCTCCCGAGTGCTGGGATTATAACATGAGCCACCACACCCAGCGTCATGGTGTGTGGTACTGATTGCTGTGGGCATGAGTCACCATGCCCAGCACTGTTGTACATAGTTACTGGGGACTGAGCTCAGGACCTTGCGCTTGCAAGGTAGACCCCGGCCCGAGGCTGTCTTTTCTCCAGCGGTTTTCATCTCTTTGCCAAAAGTCATATGGCTATGAGTGCCCATGTCTTCCGCTGGCCTTTGTGTCTTTGTGCCACTACCACGTCGTCATTATGGCCCAGTGGGGTGAAATCTGGCCCCGAGGGCTCTGGGATGGCTCTTTTTGCTCAGCCTTGCTTGAGCTACTCTGGATCTTCTGTGCTTCCATTTGAATTTTAAGGTGATTTTTCCTAGTTCTGTACTCTGATGGGACTGCATTCAATCCCTAGATTACAAAGGTAATACAGCCACTGACCAGTTTTGGTTCTGCCAATACGTGACACAGGAAGTCTCTGCCTTTTCTGACGTGTTCCCTCTTCAGCATTCTACAATTCCCTTTACACAGGGCTTTCACCTTTTGGGTCGGCTTGTTCCTAGATATTTTTTTCCCCGATATTTTATTTCTTGATGCTATTTGAAATGCAGTTAATTTTCTGACTTCTTCCTTGGTGTGTTTACCACTGGCGTACAGGGGAGCTGCTGACTTTTGTGTTGACTTTACATCCTCCCCCGCTGATTTTCTCTGCCTCTCCCCGCAGATGCCGACGCTGTCTGGGCTGACGGCCATTAACAGTGGCCCGCGCTTGCTCCAGGCCTCCTGCTCTTTGTCTCTCTTTAGCCCTCGCAGCACCCTTCGGAGTGCAGGCATCTTTTTTTGCCTGTGGCTGTGAACGTGGGGCACAAGAGGCAGCCCTATGGTGAGCTCAGGACGCCAGCGCTCCTGCCCTCACAGGGTCTCCCGTCCTTTCCTGGCTCTCGCTACTGAGTATGCCGGGGACCAGAGGACTGTGGCCTCCTCAGAGGGCGCGGAGAAGGGCTGAACTGGGGGTGACTTCATACTGCAGATGAGGGGCAAGTTAGGGCGGCTGGAGTTAAGTTGTTTACTACAGAACGTACTAATGCATATTGGAAAGCAGATGAGTCTGTGCTGCCTCGCCTGCTTGTGCCCAAGTTCGGGTGAGTAGAGCGAGGTGAGCCAAAGGCTGGAAATCCTCTGCTCTGCCTCTGGCTGCCTGCACATGAGCTCACTGATTTTGCCTCTCTTCTTCACCTTCGTTCAACCCTGGGTCAGGGAGGACAAAGTACTGGTTCTGGGTCCTGGTGGGCCAGCCACAAGTGGAGCCTGTGTGGGGCTCGGGACACGCTACCAGGAGCGGAGTCAACTACAAGAGACCACAAAGTTCAAGAGACATTCTTACCTGTGAAACACACTGTATCTAAAAACCTTCGGCTCAAATCTGGCTCTCTGGGAGACAGACCAGTGAGTCTCGCGTGAGCAGTCCCGGGAGGAAGGCTTTACGGAAGGGTTGCAGAAGCCCTCACATGACCCACGGGTACCTTCGGAGCTGGTGTCCTAAATGGACACTCAGAGGTCAGGCCCTGGGCACAGAGCTCAAAGGGGCGTATGACTTGGTGAAACAGCCCTGTGGCAGGACGCACAGCCCCCCTGTGTGGCGTCAGTCAAGGCTACCTGCAGCTGGGGAAGGCGGTGGGTATCTGTCAGATCCCAGGAAGAAGTCTCACTGCAAACAGAGGTGCCAGCTCCGGCTGGAGGCCACAGAGCCACAGAAACCAGTCCCAGACGTCAAAGGGTCAGAAACCACCTACTAGATGAGAAGCTCTAGGAGGGGGAGTGTTTCTGCCATCTCGAGGCGGACAGCAGTCAGACTCGAGCAGACTCCCTCCCGTAGGCTGAGTCTTACGGGAGAATCGAGGTACGTGCAGAAATTGGCCCAGGCCATGAGTTACACACAGAGGCACAAACCCAGAGGGCTGGGTCTGGTGCCCGCATCTTACACCGTGGCACCAGACACGGATACAGCTTCCGCAGCCAAGGTAAGAGGTAGGAGCACTTGGCACGTGGCTCTCGCCCCACCAGTGCAGACCTCGGCCCATGTCGTCTCCAGGTGCCTGCTGAGTTCTGCATTCATCTAAACGGTGAGGGAAAGCCTTCAGGTTCTGGGTGAGAGGCACTGCGGGTGCTGAAGACATGGATGGGGCCAGCCGAGGGGCGGCGTGCCTGTCACCCCCGCACTCGGAGGCACAGGCTGCAGGACGGCCGCTGCCGCTGAGTTCAAGGCCTGCCTGAACCACATAATGAGATCCTGTCTCCAGGAGAGAGAAGGCGGGACACACACGGACTTGCCCTCACCCACTCTGCCATCTGGGGGAATTCCAGGGCTCAGCATCCCCACCTTAAATGGGAGCAATGCTCCTACCTCACGCAGCTGTCTTCAGGACCTAGAGCGTTTGCGTGGGAAGCAGGGAACTTCCCACATCCAGGCCGGTCCTGGGCAGAGTGGAGATGAAGCGCACAAGAAAGGGATGCGCACCAGGCCCGGCCTGGCCAGCAGGCTCCCCACAGACTTGCGCCCACACTCGGGCTTCCACACGTGATCAGAGTGCTCTGCTCTGACCCTCACACGTGTGCAGGTATTAGCTGCTGTTCAGGAGCTCCGCTAATTGGTTTTAAAGTCTCTTCCTTATCTTCCTCTGGCAGTCAGAGCCCTGCGCCTAGGCAGACGGCGGACCCGGCGCAGCGAGCGGCAGGAGCGGCAGGAGCGGCCAGCGGCAGCAGAGCGTCCCCAGCATGGCTGGCACCCAGCCCCTGAGGGCGGTCAGGGCCCACCTCCGGATCCGCAGCCTCCTGGCCCGACAGTGCCTGGCAGAGTTTCTGGGTGTATTTGTGCTCCTGGTAGGAAGATGATGGGCGGGGGGCGCTGCAGGCTTCTGGCTTTTCCTGTGTGCCCTTTTCTCTGCAGCTCTCCTTCCCTCTGGACTCTCCTGGTCTCTCTCCTCTCCCCTCTTTTTGGCTTTCGTCCGTCGGTACCTCCCCTCGCCCGGCTCTCTTCGGCCTCCTCCCGGCCTTTCTCCTTTTCAGCTGGGCCCGCAGTCTGTGCGTCTCCCCTGCTCTCCAGCACTGTCTCCCGCCCTCTCCTCGCCTCTCCCCATTAGCTCCTCACCCAGGGAGCCGCGGCCCAGGCCGTCACCAGTGGAGAGACCAAAGGCAACTTCTTCACCATGTTTCTGGCCGGCTCTTTCTCCGTGACCATAGGCATCTACGTGGCCGGCAGCGTCTCAGGTGATGGGGCCGGGTCTGGTCAGCAGCGGGGTGGGCTGTGCAGGGGCCACGGGCGTCTGGTGATGGCGACCAGGTAGAGCCTCCGTGACTCATGGACATTATCTCCCCGAGCTTGACCGGCGCCCTGGACCGAGATATGCTGTGCGTCACCTACCCCTTGCCCTTCCTGTATCTCTCCATTCCGTCTCCCCACCGCCCCTTGGGTCACGTAGGCAGAAACTTATGGCAGGGCACCGAGGTTAAGCGCTGACCTCTGTGCCTCAGACGGGAAGCTGCCCTGGCCCCCCTGCTCTGCCTCAGCACCCTCAGTCCTCTGTGCTTGGCTGGAGCTGAGGCAGAAGGGCGGCCGGCCTAGGTCCAGCCCGGGCTCACGGCGTCACCTGGAGTCACCTGCGCCCCCGAGCCTCCACTCCTCAGCCGTGTCACGGGAAACTGTCTTGAGCTGTGCCAAGAGCAGCCGGGCTAGGCAGCGGCTGTCTGGTGACACTCAACGCCGCCGGCTCTCTCCTGCCTCGTAGGGGCCCACCTGAACCCAGCTTTCTCGCTGGCCATGTGCCTCCTGGGACGCTTCCCCTGGGCCAAGCTGCCCATTTACTGCCTGGTGCAGCTGCTGGCTGCCTTCTGCGCCTCAGGAGCCACCTACATCCTCTACTACGGTAACAGGGCAGAGCCGGGCACCGAGCGGGCAAGGGTGCCCCGCAGTGGTTCTGGCTGTGCACAGCAGAACCCTGTGTCCCTCTCAGACGCCTTACAGAACTACACGGGTGGGAACCTGACCGTGACGGGCCCCAAGGAGACAGCCTCCATCTTTGCCACCTATCCTGCACCCTACCTGTCCCTGAACAATGGCGTTGTAGATCAGGTAGGTGTGAGACCTGCGAGTCCCAAGCTTTGCCGTCCCAAGGCAGTGGATATGGGTGGTTCTACATCGCTCTCGAGTCCCAGCCGCCCCCGTTGGTGCTGGCGGGGCAGGCAGATGGAGCAGGTCCTCTCCGGCTCCTCAAACCCAGGTCATAGGCACTGCGATGCTGATTGTGGGGCTCCTGGCCATCCTGGACAGACGGAACAAGGGCGTGCCCGAGGGGCTGGAGCCCGTGGTGGTGGGGATGCTCATCCTGGTCATTGGACTCTCCATGGGCGTCAACTGTGGTTTTCCACTCAACCCTGCCCGGGACCTGGGACCGCGGCTCTTCACCTACGTGGCTGGCTGGGGCTGGGAAGTCTTCAGGTAGGAGGCAGCTTCCCCCCGGGTTGGCCCCCACTCACCTCCCTCTGCCCATGGCTCTTGCCCCGGGTTCCTGGCTCTCCTGGTAGTTTTCTAGGCTTCTCACAGTGTTCTTTTGCCAAGACTTCGTTCCCTCGTCTTCTCCCCTCCCCTTTTCACAGACAGAGTAAGGTTTGGAAATGTATATACTGAGACAAATTCCCAAGGCTAGCCCCAGGGCCGATCGCCCCTGCAGTCCTCCCCAAGGGCCATGCGCTGCGGTGCCCACCAGTGCCCTCCGGGACGCGCCTCGGGGAGCCCCGGGCTGCGGCCCCGGTGCGCGGAGCGCCGCGGGCCGGAGGCGCTATCCTTGCCGTCTCTGCTGTCCTCTTGCAGCGCTGGAAACGGCTGGTGGTGGGTGCCGGTGGTGGCCCCTCTAGTGGGGGCCACTCTGGGCACAGGCACATACCAGGTGCTTGTGGCTCTGCACCACCCCGAGGACCCCGAGCTGGCTCCAGATCTGCCCTCCGGTCGGCGCAGGAGCTCAGCACTAGCAAAGCCCGGCGCAGCGCAGGTGCTGGAGTGTAAGCTGTGACCGGGCAGCGCCCGCCTCGCCGCCCGCCTGCGCGCGAGCCCTGGACTTCGGATGGACGCGGACCAGCGTACCCCGCAGCAGCCCTCGTCCTGGGCCGGGCCGGGCCAGCGCAGCGCGGAGGCCGAGGCGCCCCCGCTCGACGCCAGGGACGTGCGGACCCCGAGGCCCGGGCCGCTGCGGGCGCCGGCTCCAGCCACAGCAGCGCCGCGCGCCCCAGCTCCCGGGGCGCTCCCCGAGACTGCCGCCCCGACGGCCGGTCGCGGTGGGGAAGGAGCCTCCGCCGGGGCGCGGCGGGGCAGCGCGGGCCCGGAGACCGGAGGGCCGGGGAAACTGAGGCACGGCCCGACGCAGCACCCGCCACACCGCGCGGCGTCGTCCGAGGAGAGGGTGCACCGGCTGCGACGAGCCAGGGCCCGCAGAAGAGGCCCGCGAGCGGGGCGGACGGCGGCGGGCGGCCGAGGCCGAGGCGCGGCGGGGCGGGGGGGGTCCTCGCGGCCCGGCTCCCGGCCCACACCCGCCTGCGGACGCCGCTGTCTTGGCGGAGGGCGGCCCCGGCCCCCGGCCCTCTCCTCCCTCCCACATTAAAGCAGCGCCTGGGAACTCCGCCTCGCTCGTCTGTGTCCGCGCGACCCCCGCCCGGCGCCAAGATGGCGGCGCGGCCTCCCGCGCCCCTCCGCCCCCGCGCGCCGCGCCGCCGTCACTTCCGCCCCGCCGCGGCCGAACTGACACAAAGTAGCGGGCCGGGGCCGGGCGCGGGCCGCGGCTGGGGGCGGGCGCCGCGGGAGCCGAGCGAGCCCCGCCCCAGCCCCGGCATGGGCCCGACGGGGCGGCCGGGGCGGGCGCCGCGCGCGGAGCGCTGAGGTGAGGCGCGGGCCGCGGCGCCGGGGCGGCGGGGCCGGGCCGGGCTTCGCCTTCGGGAGGTGCGGCCCGGCCGGCGGCGGGAGCCCGGACTCCGCTGCGGGACAGGGCTCGGCGGCGGCCGGCGGGGTCTCGGGCTGGGGCCCCGTTTCCCGGCCGCCGGCCCGCGCAGGAGGGAGCGGAGCGGAGCGGGGCGGACGCGAGGAGGAGCCGTCCGCCCCGAGCATCGGCTATTTTTATCCCAGATGTGGCCGCGGCGGGGGCTGGCGCAGGCCTGGGCCGCCGACGTGGCCGCTGGGCCGGGCCGGTTCGGAAGCCCAGGCCGCGAGGCTGGGGAGCAGGAAGCGAGGTCCCTGGTGCCTGCGCCCCCGCCTCTGGTCACGACCGGGCCAGGGATGGGGTCGCGGCCAAGCCTGCCTCAGCCCCGCAGCATCTCAGAGGTGAAGAACTTTCCGGGTCGGTCCCAGACTCCTGCCTCCTGTGGCTGCCCAGCGCCTCCATGAGCTCGCGCGTGGGAGGCAGCTCCAGAGCGCGGGCGGGCAGGGTCTTGGCACCTCTCGGTGTGGGGCCAGCAGGAAACCTGCGTGCCCGCCCTGCAGCCTCGCTGCTCGCCTCTGCCTCTCACCCCACCCCCGTGACTCATTCTCTAGACTGGGTGGAGAGCCTGCCCGGGCTGGGGGGCCCTGGAGGAGGACTTGGCACTTCTAAAGTGTGGATGAAATTGTTTCTTCCTGAGCCAGGCAGCCTTGCCTGCCACATTTGGGGATGCTCACCATTGCCCGTCCCAGGTTCGGGGAGGGTCTGCCGCTGCAGGGAGAACGGGTGGGTGACGGGGCCACGGCGGGCTGCAGTTATAGAGGCCGGGGAGACAGGCTGGTGGAGTGCTCCCAGCAGGCTGGAGGCGGGGGCCAAGCCGGAGGGCATGGGCGTCTGCTCTTCCCTCGGGTCCAGGCTGGGGAACGGGCTGGACACTGTGGACCTGCCCTGCAGGCCAGCCTCTACCCCAGTGCCTCACTTCCCTCTGCCTCTCTGCTTTTTCCGTGCTGTGCTTGGGGACTGAACCCAGTGCCCGGCACATGGCAGGCAGGCTCTTAACCATTGAGCTCTGCCTCCAGCCCTTCTCAAGATAGGGAATTGGTAGTTGTCCAGGATGGCCTTGAACTTGTGGTCTTCAGCCCCGAGGACGGCCCTCTCCCACCCAGCTCAGGTTTACCCTTTTCAGGAGAAGGGAAGGACGTGAGAAGGTAGAAAGATGACCAGTGCCTTCTCGGCCAGCGTTACATTGACTGGACAGGGTGCCAGAGAGAAAGGGGTCCACTCCTGCCCGCACGAGGAAGTGGTTGACACTGCGCAGGAAGTGGGGGCCCTGTCTAACGTGAGCTCCTCTGCAGAGGAGGTGACGGTGGAAGCCCCACCGCGGGGTGGGGATGGGGGACTCGGAGGGTGGAGCCTGCCTACGTTTCCTGATGCCCTGCCAGGTGTTTCCTGGCTCCTGTGCCCTCCACCCCACCCTTCGGGGAAATGCTGCATCTAGTCCGGGCATCAGCACTGTCACCAGGCGGGTCCTGGGGTGGACACCGTGAGACCGTGGCCCCTTGTTAATTTCTGGCCACATCCCATGTCCTTTGGTAGGTGCCCAGTCCCCCTGTCACCCAGAGCAGAGGGGAGCCCCTTTTCTGTGCTGACCTTCGGGCAGGAAGGGGGAGTATGGGTGCAGCTGGCTGGTGGGAAGGGGCTGGCGAGTGCAGGGCGGAGCTGCAGAAGCGTCTGGAGCGCGGTGGGTCACCCTGGGCCGTCACCACCGCCTCTGTCACCTTCCTGCAGGGCCTCCCATGGGACTGCTGGGACCTTGTTGGGGGAGATGACCCTGTGTGCAAAGAAGCGTCCCCCAGGTAAGAGGCGGGGAGGGGCCTGGGATCGTGAATGGCTGCGCTCGATCCGGAGCAAAACGAAGAGGGACAAATGCTGTGGATCTGGAGATGGGGAGGGGCTTTTTTTTTTTTTTTTTAAAGACAGGATCTCGCTTTGTAGTTCAGGCTGACCTTGAATTTACAGCCGTCCTCCTGCCTCAGCCTTCCAAGTGCTGGGTACCAGGTGGGCGCCACCATGGCCGACTGGGGAAGGGGAGATTAAATCACTCTGCATGCTAGGGGGAGCCTAGCAAGGGAATTTTCTGTTTGACGCTTGGGCTGGGCTTCACGGCGGGACGCGGTGAGCAGCGGCCCCTGCCCACACACCTGCGTTCTGATCCTGCAGCTGCTACTTTCTGGTCCTGGCCTCGGCTCTTTTCCGCCTCAGCGTCGTGGGCTCGCCTGCGGGGGCGGGGATGCGCGGTTGTCCTGACAACGGCAGTCCACTCCCCATTGGCCAGCCTGCGGCTTGGGGGCGGGGCTCCGCTGGCAGTCGCCCACGCGGCGCTGTTTCCCCCCTGCAGTCGGGCGAGAAGCCGGCTGCGCAGCGGGTGTGTGCCTTTGTGGGCTAGGGGCTGCGCGCCACGGTCCGGGCGGGCGGCCCCGAGGATGGCCCGGCTGGAGGGGCTGCGCGCACCAGGCAGCAGGGGCTCACCTCTGAGCGGCCGCGACCCCTGCGCCTCCTCCGGAGCCGCCCGGTAGGCGGGAGGCACGGCTGAGTCCGAGGGCGGACCTGAGCCATCTCGCTTGTGCCGGACCATGACGGTCCCCAAGGAGATGCCCGAGAAGTGGGCCCGGGCCGGGGCACCTCCGTCCTGGAGTCGAAAGAAGCTCTCGTGGGGGACAGGTAACAAGAGGCCAGACTCCTGCACGGACCCTCCTGCATCCCCCACGTCCCTCTCCTGGGCCTGCAGCCTCCCCTCGATCTCCAGACCCAGAGGTCGTGACTCTGAGGCGGCATCCCTCTACTTCTTCCTCCTCAGCCTGGCCGTGGCCATTGCCCAGGGTCTGAGCGGGGGCTCCTCTGGGGAAGTTTCTGGGAAAGCTTGGCCTTGGCTCGGTAGGCCGGGGTGCTGGAGTCGGGGTGCCGCTGCTGCTGTGTGCCCGGGAGGGGCTCTGAGTTGCTGGCCAGCTTCCTGGACGGATACAAGGTGCTAGGTGTGCCGCCCGCCTGAGGTGCCCCTTTTTACAGCCGAGGTCACACTGACCCCGGGGACCCCTTCATAGGACATGCCCTGTGGTGGTATCTGAACTTGGAGCCTGCGATTTGGGATCCAGAGAGGTCTGGGTGGGTGTAGAGGGGGAGCACACACAGGGGAAGTGTGTGTGGCTGGTTCAGGAAACGGCTCAGTGAGACGACCTGCCGGGTCGTCGTCTCCTCACCTCTCTGCCTCATCTGTGTGACCCATATCTCTCAGCCCCACCTTCCCTGCCTGAAGATGAGCTGGGAAATAGGTGATGTCATCGTTGGCCAGTCAGAAGCTGCTGCCACTGACGTGACCAGCAGAGGCCCCTGTGGGGGACCTGCACGGGGACTGGGTTCCTGCCGCAGAGCAGCCCCAGGGCACAGTGACTCTGTCTCAACAGCCACCCTGCTCCCCCCTTGACAGGAGAGTGGTGCAGTACCTGGATCTGCACAGGCCCAAGGGGAGCTGCTCTGTGTCTGCAGCCACTGCACCTCAGTGACCGTGGTGGCTGTGATAACAGTAGCAACACAGGGCCCAGGGGTCATCGTGACACGAATGGCCAAGGCCTCTCCACAGCAGGGCGGGGGACAGGGTGGGGTGTGTGCCCAGGGGGCCGGGGAGAGAAATGCAGGCAGGCTTTCCCGTGAATGTGCTCTGCAAAGCTGGGCTGTCGGGAATGAGGCAAGGCCGAGGGGCCGACCTAGAGCCATGCTCTGTGGACAGAGCCAGGGCTGTCTGGGCTCTGCCAGTGTGGTCCTGATGGCGTGTGGGTCCTGGCCTCAGACTACTAACTGCACCACGGTTCCGTTGTAGAAGAAGAGCGGAGGGCACGGGCTAATGACCGAGAATACAATGAGAAGTTTCAGTATGCGGTAAGTGACCCAGGCCATCTGTCTGGGGTGGGAGGGGTAAGTACAGGGACATCCTGGGCTGGGGCTGACAGCCGACAAGGACAAGGCCTGGGAGAGGTGAAGGCATCCGTCTTGGTTGCTCTCCATCTGCTACAGTGCTGAAGTTTTCAGGCTTTACTAGTCGGTGAAGCAGGATGTATGATCCAAGGACAGGCGTGTGCAAGCTTGCACACACACACACACACACACACAAACACACATACACACACCCTGTGGCTGGCATTTGGGGCAGAGGTTTGGGGAAATACAAGGATGGAGGTGCCAGCCTTAGGTTCTGGGTTAGGTAGGGGCTACTTCACTGTCTTCTCTTCCACTGCCGTAGAGCAACTGCATCAAGACTTCCAAGTACAATATTCTCACCTTCCTGCCAGTCAACCTCTTCGAGCAGTTCCAGGAAGTTGCCAACACCTACTTCCTGTTCCTCCTTATTCTGCAGGTGAATGACCTCCTGTACATCCACTCAAGTGAAGCCAAAGGAGAGGGCGGGTGTCGGGCGGGAAGGTGTGGAATGGGCCTCAGGAAGCCTGCCTCTTTCCCTTCCAGTTGATCCCACAGATCTCGTCCCTGTCCTGGTTCACCACCATTGTGCCTTTGGTTTTGGTCCTTACCATCACAGCTGTTAAAGACGCCACTGATGACTATGTGAGTTGTTCTCATTCTTCTACTTTTTTCCTGTTGGCCCCCTTTCTTCCCCAATCCGAGCCACTTTCACCGCCCAGCACAGTTGGTTGGTGATCTTGGCACCCCTCACCTGGTCCAGCTAGATCTGTGATACTCTGGCTGAGGAGGAGGACAGGCGTTGGTAAGAGTCAGTCTGTGGACAGGTGGAGACAGGGCATTCGCCACACCCTCCACTTCTCTCCTGGCCCCGCTCCCTGGAGTGGGACGCCGGACTTCAGTTGTCTTGTTTCCCTTCTTTTCAGTTCCGCCACAAGAGTGATAATCAGGTGAATAACCGTCAGTCTCAGGTGCTGATCAGTGGAATGTGAGTGGCCGTTGGAGATGATGGCTCTGTGGAGGGTAGGTTGCCAGGGACTTCCTCAGCTACTGACAGTCTTTTCACTGTCTTTTACCTCAGCCTCCAGCAGGAGCAGTGGATGAATGTCTGTGTTGGTGATATTATCAAGCTTGAAAATAACCAGTTTGTTGCGGTAAGGGACAAGGTGTCCCTCTGGGTCACGAGGGCTGCTTTTCCTCTGGGCAGTAAGGGATGAGTCCTACCACTTTGATGTGAACACCACGACAGCAGACTTTTTGAGGGAGGGTTCCTCTGTCACATAAAGTGGCCGTTGATGTACCTGAGGTAAGGAAGTGGAGAGCTTAGTGGGGCCATCAGCAGGGCCCTGGGGGGGGCTGGGTCCTTGGGGTGCTCACTGGGTTTCTCTGCAGGCGGATCTGCTGCTCCTCTCCAGCAGTGAGCCTCATGGACTGTGTTACATAGAGACGGCAGAGCTCGATGGGTGAGTGGCTTCTGCCTAGCCAGGGCGACAGGTGGCTCTGCGAGCGGTTCTCAGGCCAGAACTCTCCTGCAGGGTACACGTGGCGTGGGAGTCCAGGGGCTTTGGCTGTGTGGAAGTCTTTGCTGGGCTCACTGATGGCACCCTGGGGTCAGGTGCCGGGGACTGTAGAAGTGGGAGGGAGCGGGACTCATGTCTCATGTCTCATGTCTCATGGCTCAGGCTCATGTCTTTCCAGAGAGACCAACATGAAAGTGCGCCAGGCAATCCCCGTCACCTCGGAGCTGGGAGACATCAGCAAGCTCGCCAAGTTCGACGGTGAGTGGCGCGGGGAGGAGCGGACAGGCGTCGGGCTCTCTCGTGGGCTCCTGGGTGGTGGTTACGTGGGTCCCTGACACTTCTGTGAGGGAACCAGGCGGGCCACTCGTGTTTGAGCTGATGGCAGAGGTCTGTGGATGACAGTTCCCACTGCCTGCGCACGTGGAGAGAAGCTTTTAGCTCAGCGTGAGGACACGCGCTGCTTCCTGAGAGGCGGACGGCGGGACGTGTGAGGAAAGTCCGTCCGCTGTCTCTCCACCTCTGTCCTCGGGTGGCCGTACTGATGCTGCCGTGTGCACTGTCTACACCTTTCTCTTTGCAGTCTTGAGTATTGAATCCAGGGCCTTTTGCACTGAGCTACGTCCCCAGTCTTCATGTTGTTTTATTTTATTTTTTGAAGTGGGGTCTCGCTCTGTAGTTCAAGCTGTTCTCCAACTCACAGCGACGCTCCTCTGTCAGCCTCTCAAAGTGCTGGGGTTTCCCGTGTGCACCGGCGCCCAGCTTATCTGCGCTTACAAATATGTTTATAGAAACACACGTAAACATAATTAAATGTCATTTTGCTACGCCGAAGTCTGCAACCTTCCCCTTTTTAATGCCTGTCAAATGTATCGTACGGAGGGATGTACCGTTTGTATGCATTTATGCTGCCCCGTCCTTTTTCTGAGAAGTCGCGACAGCACACGCTGCCACCAGCAGTGCCTGTCCCTCTCCCGTCTCCTTGCTGCTTTTCTGCTGTCCTGTCTGTGGTCATGCTGCCTCTGGCCTGGAGCAGGGTGCTCTCTCTCCCACTCAGGTGAAGTGATCTGTGAACCCCCTAATAACAAGCTGGACAAGTTCAGTGGAACCCTGTACTGGAAGGAGAACAAGTTCTCTCTGAGCAGCCAGAACATGCTCCTGCGGGGCTGCGTGCTGCGCAACACTGAGTGGTGCTTCGGGCTGGTCATCTTCGCAGGTGAGCTCCTGGACTGGGCTTGCTGAGTCTGGGCCGGTAGGAGGCGTAGGTGCAGACTCCAGCCCTGGACACAGACCTCATCCACGAGTGGCTTGTTCCACCCCGAGGCCTGCAGTGGGGATGGGGCCCAGGTCTGGAGCAGGTGGTCACTGGCCTCGCATTCTTCCTCAGGCCCGGACACCAAGCTCATGCAGAACAGCGGCAGGACGAAGTTCAAGAGGACGAGTATCGATAGACTGATGAACACCCTGGTGCTCTGGGTGAGTTCCCTCTCCCCTCCACCTTCTGGCTCTCCAGGTGGTTCCCTGTGCTCCAGTTGCTTTTCTCTGGTCAGAGGCTTTGGATTTGGCTGTGAAGCCCCTGGTGGGCCAGCCACTCAAAGGTGGTGTCTCTTTGGACTGGAAAGATGTTCTTTTAAAAAATTTGAGGACTGTGCATAAATCAGCAGTTTGAAGCTGAAACAGGCCACCCCTGCTCTGTCTGCCAGTTGTGATGATGGCCTGGTGCAGCATGTGACCCAGTTTGCCACTGACAGGTGCAAGGAGGCCTTCAGGAGTGGAGAGGCCACTGAAAGCAGTTCCACTTGGTAGCTGGCTGGCTAGCAGAGTCTTTATCACAACTGCTGAGGAGAAGCTTCTCTTTTCGTTTCTGGCGACTCCTGAATCCTGCTGCTGTCGATCTCCTGTTCAGGACCCCTTACCATCTTGCTCCTCCGCCGCTTGCTGGCTGACCCTTGTGTGTCAGCTTCCAGATGTGGCGCTCCGCCTCTGTCCAGACATTTTCTGCCCTGGCTGTAAATGGTCACACAAACCCAGCCTGAGTCCTTAAATTACATGTTGTGTTGTTTTAAAAATATTTGAATGTTGGGGCCAGGGAGTTGGCTCAGTGGTTCCGGCGCCTGTCTTGCAAGCGCAAGGACCCGGGTTCGATTCCCCGGTAACCACATAACAATACTGGGTGTGGAGACTCAACCCAGCAGCAACCAGTACCACATCCCACAGTGCCGGGCGTGGTGGCTCACGCCTGTCATCCCAGCACTCGGGAGGCAGAGGCAGGAGGATTGTGATGTGAGTTTGAGGCTGAGCTGAGGGCCAGCCTGAACCACAAAGCGAGACCCTGTCTCAAAAAACCTAAAAAAAATTTGAATGTTTATGGTAATTTAACTTATTTCAAGTTTTTTTTTTTCTCAAGTAACAAGAATCGAACTCAGGATCTTGTGTTTACCAGGCAGGCGCAGCACCACTGAGCTAAATCCCTGGTTCTGTTTCATTTATTTTAATAGTTTTAGTTTATTGAAAAGAAAGTTTATTATCATCTGTTTCTTTTTTTAGCAGAATCCTTTTGGTTTATGTCTTATGTTAACTTTTGAAGGTAATGATACACAGTATAATAATAATGTCATTCCATTGTTTGGTTATGCAAATTTTATTTTTTTCCAAATTTTATTTTATTTTTGCCGAGGATTTAGCTCAGTGGTACTGTGCCTACCTTGCAAGTTTAAAAGCCCAGGTTTGATCCCCAGTATTGTCAAAAAAAGAAAAGAAAAAGGACCTCAGCTGAGACTTGGCTAACCTGCCCCACAGAGGCCGGCCCACCTCTGGTGGTCTTGGGGTACCTCAGCAGTGGAGGCCACTTTGAAACGAGATGTGAGAGGTCAGGTAGTGGTGTTGATTATTTCCTTTCACTCACCAAACTTTTTAAAGATCCTTAGTTACCATCGAGTATGCTGGCCACACTTGTCATGCCAGCACTGTAGGAGGCTGAGGCTCAAGATTTGCAAGTTTGGGGCCAGGGATTTAGCTCAGTGATTCCAGCGCCTGTCTTGCAAGTGCAGAGACCCAGGTTCGATTCCCCAGTAACCACATATAATACGGGGCGTGGAGACTCTCACCCAGCAGCAATCAGTACCACATACCACAACGTCGGGCGTGGTGGCTCATGCCTGTAATCCCAGCACTCCGGAGGCAGAGGTAGGAGGATTGCTGTGATGTGAGTTTGAGGCTGAGCTCAGGGCCAGCCTGAACCACAAAAAAAAAAAAAAAAAGAATTGTAAGTTTGAGCCCAGCCTCCGGGCTCTTGATTTAGCAGAATCTTGTTTCAGAATTTAAAAGGGAGGGATTTAGCACGTATGAAGGGCCTCATTTCAGTCTCCTGTACTAGAAAAAATCCTGCAGTTTATGAAAATAGTTTCCTTGCTTTAAAAAAAAATGGCACTGTATATAAAATAAAGACATTACTGTGCTTTTTTTGGTAGTGTGTAAACTAAAAGACATCATAGTAATAAGGGAGTGTCATTGGCTGTGAAATTCGCCCAGATTTGTGAGCCTCTGGGCGTGTGCGAAGCTCCCCAGCCCTCACCACCTTGCAGGATTCTCAGGGCTCCAGGCTGTGGCTGCGTTGCTGTGTTAGCCATCCCAGTGTGCAGATGAGGACGTGTCCAAGGAGAAGCCAGGTGCCACCCTGCTGCTGGCTTGTTGTGAAGCATGCTGCCAGTCCGGTGGTCGAGCTTTTAATTTTAAGGCTACCTGCACCCTGTGTAGTGACTGTCCTGAGGACGCACTTGTTTCTGAGACTCACTGTGTCTGCCTGGCCTGCACGTCTCACTCCCTAGATTTTCGGATTCCTGGTCTGCATGGGGGTGATCCTGGCCATTGGCAATGCCATCTGGGAGCACGAGGTCGGGACTCGCTTCCAGGTCTACCTGCCCTGGGATGAGGCAGTGGACAGTGCCTTCTTCTCCGGCTTCCTCTCCTTCTGGTCCTACATCATCATCCTCAACACCGTTGTGCCCATCTCGCTGTATGTCAGGTATGTGCTTTCTCTGACCCGGGGTCCCCTGGGGGCTCCACAGCAAACCTCTGTGCAGGCGAGATCCATGGGAGGAAATGCAGAGTCTTCCTTTAACTGTACTGTGTACATTTTTGTACCTCTTTATATTTGTGTGCAGAGTAAAATTTTACCCGTTTGCTAGCACTGGGAACTATATTAGAACAACAGCCATAGTGATTTTATTCATCATGTATTTATTTTTTTGTTTTTGTGCTGGGATCAAACTTGGGACTTTGCCAGTCCGAACCACTGAGCTAAACCGCTGGCCTGAGCCCGTATTTATCACACACTTCCCTCATGCTAAGAACTGAGTTCCCGTGGTATATGCTGAGACGAACCAGGGATGGATTTCTTTCCCTGAAAGGAAAATCTCAGCACATCATGAAGCAAATAGGAAGAAGATAGACGCCATTCTACCTGGAGCATTTGGTGTAGAGCAGGGGTCCAGTGTGTCAGATAGCTTCTGCCTTCCGGAGCAGTAGCACCAGCACCGAGACTCCAGGTTGGAAGCACCTCCCTCCCAAGGAAGGCAGTGAGAATGATGTCTCAGGTGTTGTGTGTGGTGGGTGAAGACGGAGCTGGAAGGAGAGGAGGAAGAGAAGTCTGGAAATGAAAGTGAGGGGACAGGAGCTGGCAGTGCCTTCCAGAACGCTTCGGCAGGGACTGCCCCTGATACTGGTGTCCTCTGGGCCTCGTGCTTGCGAAACCATTAAAGCTTCTTTTAATCTAGCTAGGCATGCACACCTGTAATCCCAGCCCTTGGGAAGCTGAGGCAGGAGGATCATTATAAGTTCACGGCCAGCCTGGGCTCCATAGGAGACCCTGTCTCAAAAAAAAAAAAAAAAATCTAAAGAGTGTTTTAGGGAGTGTTGTCTGACAGTGTTGTGCTGCTCGTGCAGGGTGGCAGGGACTTCTAGGAGGTGTGAGGTAAAGCGGACTTTAGGCAGGACTGTGAGAATGGAGGGAGTTTTGGAAGATGAGAGGAGAGCAGCTCTTTTTCCTCCTGTGCCTCGTACCTGAACCTCGGAGGCCTTGGTGTCCACGGCACCGCTCAGCACTCTCCTTGTTCTCCAGTGTACTTGGTGGAGATCCCAGGGGGTTCTCAGCCTTCTCTGCTGGCCCCGACCCTCGTGCTCAGCGCCTGGAGGGCAGAACTGACCTTCCTGAACAGGGAGGAGGCCAGGTGCGCAGGCCGGTCCTGCTGCTCTTGGCCAAGCCACCCCGGAGCGCCACTGTGTGTGTGTCAGTGCCGCCGTGACTCTGCTTCCTTACATAAAGTGGGGCCTGGGGCCTGTTTTCCCTTCTTCTGAGGAGGTTCTTGATGAAAAATAGAAAATCAGAAAATACATTTTAGAAATTAAGTTACTGTACAAATGTCTATGGCTGAACATGTTTGGTCTCTTCTAAATTACTATAAAAATATTAGGTGGCACAGTGCTGGGCGTGGTGGCTCACGCCCGTCATCCCAGCACTTTGGAGTCAGAGGCAAGAGAAGACTGCTGAGTTTGAGGCCTGTCTGGACTACATAGCGAGCTCAGAGCCAGCCTGAACTATAAGGCGAGACCCTGTCTCAAAAAAAAAAAAACACTAGGGCCGGGGAGTTAGCTCAGTGGTTCC
>PVIR01027555.1:0-22781 GCA_004026965.1 Petromus typicus | reverse complement strand
AAAAATAAGAGACTGCAGAGACTTTTCTCTGTCATGAGAAAACCTGGTGAGAAGGTGGCCATCTGCAAGGCAGTAAGACAGCCCTAACTAGAAAGCCCCTGTGGGAACATGATCTCAGATCATCTGGCCTTCACAACTGTGAGAAGATAAATTTCTGTTGTTTAAGCTAACCTGTCATTGGTTTTTCATTGCCTGCGCAGGCGAAGACAACAATCACAGAGCAATGAAAGTCAGTTATCAATGGGAGCGCACACAGGGCAGGCTGGGATGGCCCTGCAAAGTACAGAGGTTCACCCCGCTTAGCAAGTCCACAGTGGCGCACACAATGCGACATAGGAGCACGTGTGCAGCACAAGACAAGTGCAAGAGGTTAAATGAATGTCATCAGAGAAATCTGGAAACAACAAAAATACAGTGATAGAGAATAAACCTATGAAGAAAACCTTATTAACAAGAGAAAGCAGGGTGACATTACATTTGAGATGACAAAAAGACAATGAGGTCCCTGAGAACTGAGGAGTGGCTTCATGTGGCCATCAGCATTCTGCTTTAAGCTGAGCTGTGGTTATGTGGACGTTGAACTATTCTTTAAAATACACACATCCATCTGCATACTCTCATTTTTCATATATAGAATAGTTATTCATAATTAAACTAAATTAATTATAATGCACAAAATGTATCATTCAATTCTATTAATTCATTATGTCAAACATAGTTTACTAGTAACTTTATATTATCCTTTTTAGTGTGTTCTTATACATGTTTAATTAATAAAAGATGATAGTTAAGGGCCGGGGATTTAGCTCAGTGGTTCTGGCACCTGCCTTGCAAGTGTAAGGTCCCGAGTTCAGTTCTTGGTAACCACATACAACAATGCTGTGAGTTGTGGCTTACGCCTGTAATCCCAGCACTCAGGAGGCAGAGGCAAGAGGATGGCTGAGTTTGAGGCTGAGTTCAGGGCCAGCCTGACCTACAAAACAAAACCCTGTCTCAAAAAACAGTGATATTAGGGGCTGGGGATATAGCTCAGTGGTTCCGGTGCCTGTCTTGTAAGCACAAGGGCCCAGGTTCGATCCCCGGTAAGCACATAACAATACTGGGCATGGAGACTCACCCCAGCAGCAATCAGTATCACATACCACAGTGCCGGGCATGGTGGCTCACACCTGTAATCCCAGCACTCGGGAGGCAGAGGCAGGAGGATTGCTGTGATGTGAGTTGGAGGCTGAGCTCAGGGCCACCTGAACCATAAAGCGAGACCCTGTCTCAAAAAACCTTAAAAACAAACAAACAAACAAACAAAACCAAAAAAAAAAAAAACCAATGATATTAAAGAAAGTAATTTTATTCAACTGAAAGATCTCAAATTTTATTCTGTCCATAAAAAGCTAGGACCCTTGGCCAGTTTTTCACAAGGACTGTAAAATTTTCTACAATCTCCCAAGTCCACCTAACTTTGCTCAGCTGTATCATACAATTTCCTGGCATCAGTGTCTATCATCTGATAATACAGGGAAGAGAGAAAAACTGAAAGCCATAGATAAATAGAGGGTGAAACTTAAAGTTTCCAGGCATAACTGGGACAGCTAACTAAGCAAGCACAATTCTGATATAATAAATTACTTAAAGTGCCTAAAGGAGTGGGCTACATAAATCACAGTTTTACCAGAAGTGCTAGAAGATATGTGTCAGTACCAAATGCACTATGAATAGCAAAGTTACTGGATGTAAATTCTCAAGTACAACTCTGCATCATATCTGAGAGCCATTCAGATCCATTCCACCAGCTGACAGAGAAAGGCAAGAGTGACTTTCTCTTTCAAGGCAGAATGTAATGGGTTACTATGAAAACCTACAGTCATATTTGTTACGGCTGAGGATAAGAGCTCTACTGAGATGTTACCAAGAGAGTAAGAAGTTAAGAGAAGAATGTCAAAACCACTGAGAAATGCCACATTTTACACTTTATTCCAGCAGGGTAAACACATTATGTTGGGGGCACTGACAATGTGACACACAGCCATTTTAGGTACATTCACAAACGTCATTCTAGGTAATCCACAATGTATCATTCTCGGTAGGAATGTTTCTGTAATTTTACTTGAGGGAGAGAGAAAAAAGAGAGAGAGAGAGAGAGAAAGAGAGAGAGAGAGGTATTAAATAACCTCCCAAGATTACAAAGTAGGCATATGAGCACTGTAGAATCTTGGCCGAATTTTCACTTGAAGATCAGAACTTTGGTCACTATAGTGTTTACTTTTTACTGCCATATAAATAATTTTTATAATAACAGCCAAAATAATTAACAAGGCAAGAGTTAATCAGTGAGGTTCCTTGCATCTCTCCCCATCCTAATGGCTTTTCTTACCTTTTTTTGGCTCAATTCCTGCTCATTAATTACTTTTTATTAAGATAAACCAAAAAAGTGAAGCATGAAAATGAGTTTTTCAGTTGACTGATAACGGAGAACGAAAGTGTTCATTTGAGCTATTCTTAAATTCCTATTTAATTTTTGAATTTTTGTATTCTCTAGAATGAGAACCTAAAATTTCAGAAATAAAAGCGGTATGACAGATGCATATCAGATATACTCATGGTTATTTTCTATTAAAAACTTACACATAATAAGCAAAATCTATTTTCTCATGACATGTGAGAAGCTACCTAAATTTAATACAAGCTCTGTTATATCAGTAGAACTAAAATCAAAGCTGAGACAGACTCCAAGAAAACAGAATTAAAACACCATCATTCTTCCTGAACATCCTTTATCATCAATGACCTCTTGATTGTATCCTATGCTTCTTGATATCCCAGGATTCTCTCTCTTTACTGCTCTTTTCTCTTTTCTTCCTGCTACTTCTACTTGGTTTTCAAAGTTGAGTTGAAGGGGCACTGACCTTGGCACTTTCTTTGCTCTCTAACCCTGGGATTTTTTCTTGGTCTCAAAGCACCTTATCACCTCTCAAAGCACCTTATTTTACCACACTGAAAAACAGTTGCTGGCATTATGCTGCTATTTAACTCCTATTATGTGCTAAATGTATGTAGTGTGTTTAACCTCAAAAAAACATAGACTGAAAAATGTATTTTTCATTTTGAGAATAACAAGATCACTTGTGAACAGATTCCTTGTTTCTCTACCTCAAAAACTACAAGCAGGTGATATGACAAAATACCCCAGAGATATCAAAAGTAGGATAAAAGACTCAAAAACTTTTCTCAAAGTAAATTTGGAAAGTGGTAAGAATTTTTCTTTCTTACATCCATTGGAACTCCATTTTGGTTTGTAGATCAGTGCAGTTTTAAATCCAGTTATGCCTTTTTATTATTGTCAAAGAAGAAAAACTCTTCATCCACAAAATAAGCTGTTATAGCATTGCTGGATGATTTTCTCCACACAAGAGCATAAAAACTGAAAGAGGAATATTCAAGAAATTAATGTTTCAAGCAAGAGCTTTTCAGGGTTTTGCCATAATCTTTTAAGAGAATCTTCTCTCTGGATCTCCCAGAGCACATTTTCCATGCAAAGGAAAATCCTTCAGCTTTTAAGGCAAAAGATGTAATCTTGGTGGCAAATAGTTTGTAGATCTCATTATATATATGCGTGGAGAAAGAAAGTTCCTTATATCACAAAAACAAAGCAACATTACATTGAACTTGGATTTAAAATAATGTTTTGTTTCAGGGGACCCCCAAAATTTCTGTGCAATGCCTACGGAATGCCATAATAAACTGAGCATTAAATACAGATAGAAGATACAGGCATATTTTCTTTCATTTTAGATAAACATCACTTTATCTGATTCATCAAAAGAGTCATCCTGTCAGGTAATCCATCAATCTAGCTCCTCACTTAGCTAGTCCCTTGCTCTGCTGAAGTGGTAATAATCCAAACACCGGAGATGCTTCACAGAACTCACACAAACAGAGATACGAGCTCAGACGTGGTGCTGAAAATCTATAGGTCATTGCCCAGGAGCCATGACAGCCAAGTCAGAATCTCTGAGGCTGGTTCTAATACACATGAGCCTGAATAATTAGATCAGCAGAAGAACTGACAGGAATGGGTCTCAGAGAAGCTAAGTCAAAGGAACTATCACAGGTGAATTTGGTAAAGAATCAGATGGAGGGCCGGGGATTTAGCTCAGTGGTTCTGGCTTCTACCTGTCAAGCGCAAGGTCCTGTGTTCAGTCCTGGTACCACATACCACAGTGCTCGGTGTGGTGACTAACATTCATGAACAGTCAGTACCACATACCACAGTGCCAGGCATTGTGTGGGTCACACCTGTAATCCCAGCACTCAGGAAGCAGAGGCAGGAGGACTGCTGTGAGTTCGAGGTTCACCTGGGTGACACAGTGAGCTCAGAGCCAGTCTGAACTACAAAGCAAGACCCTGTCTCAAAAAAAAAAAAAAATCAGATGCATTCTTAAGCATTTAATATATTAATATGGAGGTTACTTTTCTGCCTCACTTTGCACATGACTTATAAGGCACTCAGTGATCTTTGAACCTGGTATTGCATAAACCATATTTATATTTTTGAGATGAGAGGTGGAAGTAAGTATAGATAGTCTTTATTCTGAGTAAACTAGGTCAACAGTTTAAAATGCAGAGAACTATAGATTTTATATAACATCATACTGTCAATAGAAAGGGTCTTCTGAGAGCAAAAAAATAAAATAATTCAAGATGTTCTAGATATGGATGATACGGCCATAGCAGCAGCACTTTGTTCACAGCTTCATTCTTTAGGGGAACTGAGTCTCAGTGTCGAGTCACATGTTGTGGCGCTAAGCAAGACACAGAGCTTAGATGACTGTATCAATCTGGTGAGAGGGACAAGCCAGTGACCAGGACAGCTTTAACTGCGATCACGGAAGATGCTCCAGGCCCCAAGGGAAAACACAATAGGAGCAAGTAAATCAGACTGCACTGAGCAGGAAGTGTCAAGAAAGTGACATCTAAATTAGAGCCAGAGAGAAAAGTTCACCAGGAAACAGGGAGGATGGGGTGGCGAGGAGTCCAGTGAGGGAGACAGCTCGTGAAAGGCAGAGAGGCAGTGCATGCATGGTGCATCCCACATAATTCAAAGCCTGGGCTGAAGACCTTGGGCAGCCCCATGTGTGTGTGTGTGTGTGTGTGTGTGTACACAGATGTGTGTAGTAAGTGTAGTTTGAATGGATAAGAAATTGAAGTAGAATCCAAAGTGGCAGCCAGATCAGCAATGGTTCTGAGATCATTTGAAGGAGTGTGTACCTCGTATGAAGATAACAGGATCACAAATGACAGAAACAGATTAGCTTCAGGAAGATTCCTCTGGCTGCACAGTGAAGCATGGGGTTGGAAGGGAACAGCCAGAGTCCAGGAGAGCAGTTAAAGCTAAGACAGCAGCGATGCAAACAGGAACATTTGGAAATTGTGATGGGTGGGTTTAAAGTCCATTTGAAAGAAGAAAGAAAGGATATGGCTCCTTTGAAACCCCCATGTCCTCTCCCAAGATATCTAATTCTTTTAATCAACTACTTTAATTAAAGCAGCAGCCATAGTACAGAAATGCTGCAAATGAATCAGAGTCAACAGATATGCCTTAGTATAGATGAGACTTCAGGCTGTCATAAAGGCGGTGAGTAGAGCTATTTAGAGAGATAATAAGCTTTTACCATGTCTAACTAATTATAAATGAAGTACAGTTTTAAATTTATAAAATAAAATCAAGTAATTACTCCTGTGAGGGAATTAGCAAGGAAAGAAAAGTAGATGACAAATCAACACAGGTTAAAAGTTTTTACTCATCAGATTGCTAAGAATTAAAGAGATTCATAATATCCTCTGGCAGAAGACACAGAGGAACAAAGACACACATTTACTCCATGTGTGGGAGTAAATAAAATAAATCTTTTCTGAAAGACAATTTAACAACATGGAACAAAACATTTAAAATGCACATTCTATTTGACCTACATATTCAGTTTCTAGGAATGTAACTTAAGAAAATACCTGAAAAGCTACTCAGATGAGTATGTATGACAGCAGCATCTTCAGCAATTAGAATAATATAGACATTAATGGCAACTAACCTATCTAGACAGTGAGAATTAAATACACTACATCAGTTCATGGCTACTTAAACCACATGGGCTGACATTTGTAAAATGTTTACCTATGAATAAATAAGGTTAGAGGCTAATGAGAACACTATAATTCTTGCATCTATATTTGAACAAAAAAGCCAAAATTTATGTAGAACTATTAGCAAAAGTTTTCTCAGGTTTGGGATTATGCTTGATTTCTTTTTATCTATTTTCTAAGTTTTTTTCTATGAATATAATTTCTTTTATATCCAGAAAAAAGTAGGAATTCTACTTTTCTTTTTTTAAACTACTAACATTGCTGTGGGGCTAATAACTCAAGAGGACTCCTGGCAAAAGTGACCGCTCGGTTCATTCTTAACAAGTGCCAGATACAGCCCTCTTCTCTGAGGAGTCCAGGGGAAAACTGACACAGAAAACCTTTCTACACCAAAGCTCAAGAAAGTAATGAAAATTCTCACTAGGAAAACCATCAATGCTACTGAATAGATTAAATATACTTGGCACTTCAATTATAGAAATAATCTTGACACTTAAACCATACTTTCACACCTAATCCCTGTATCATTTCTTCCCATCTATGAAACCATGTCAAGTATTACCAGATAAATTAACATAAACATATGGTTTTCTCCTGTGTAGGACCATCTGCCTTGTATGAATCCTCATTTAACTCTATGTATTTTTACTTGAAAAATAATAATAAGGTGTTCATCTATTCTAACTTTACATATTACATAATACATACAATAATATAAATGATTCCATTATAGTCTGAAGTCACTAACAATAATTCCAGCTTAATTTTACAAATGTAGTTTCCAGTATTCTTTCAAGTACAATGATATACAATCTTAAAAAGGTGATGTTTGGTGGAGGAGCAGGCATTTTAATTATTAACAGCATTATTGCTGTTGTTATTCATAGAGATGGAGAGCACTCTCAGGGAAGTTTATTTTCTCCATGTTTTCAATGTCAATCAACCACAAATTCAGATTCATAGGCAGTTTGCTTTCAGAATATATTTCTTTCAGCAATCATAAATAACACTTTTTATGATAAACTTTGAAATATTGGAGTGGATCAATTTTATGGTTTGAAATTATGGAGCTCACATAATTCAATCTCCTCGTCTTACTGACAAGAAAATCAAAGCCTAGGGAGAGTGTGTGACTCTTCGCCCATGTCCGGGGTCATTAGCAGAGTGGAGACCAGACGCTGAGTCGCTTGACCTCTATTATAGTGTTCATTTCACTAAATCACAGAAAGAATTCAAGGACTCATGTCTACAGTAATTTATAGTGTTTTCTCACTCACTTAGCTCCCACTGTAATTGTGTGAAATATTGTCATCACTGATGATTATTCTTTTTCCACAAAGATAACTTTGGTTTGGAGAATTTAAGTCACTCTCTAGCGCTTGCAGTTACAAGGTGCAAGGCTCCACACTCTGAGCCAGAGCTCTGCCTCTTTGAAATTAATGCAATGATTTGTTTTCTGCAATTGGTGTTTGAGTCAAAGGGATCCAGTACTGAAAACATTTTAGAACTATATATGATTTTATAAAAACCTTATAAAAAGAACTACAGACTGTAAGACAATTTTGGAGGGGTGGATATTAGAATGTGCATCATCCTTTTGAAGCATGAAGTTTCTACAGATAATTAAAAATTGAATTCAGTGAATAACAAAAGCTTACCACTGTTTGGCTGAGCAAGAGATTCAAGAGGGCTCTCCTGCAGGTCAATCTCTGGGCTGTTAATATTGAGAGGCTCAGAGCTTATGTGAAAATCGTCAATGTAAGCATTTAGGGCGTCAGAGGCAGAGAGATACGGCTTTTCTCTATACTGGATGGAACCATCAGTGTTAAAGGAGATGCGGTCTGGGAGTACAGCAGCCGGAAGACAAGGTGGAGAAGTGCTAACCTGATGTTTCTTAACTGACTTTGCCATGGCCTTCTCCATATGGGCTGCAATGTTCATTCATCTTTCAAAACACTAAACACAAAAGAGCACACACAATTTCAGTTGAACAGTAGTAGATAATGATTCTCAGAGAATCCTTGATAGTCAGTCTTTGATCATCTGTAATTACTTTTTATAAGTAAATGACTTTTCACCCTTCTCTAAGCTTTATGTGTACTGAGCTTTCAACTAATGTATGTTGCTTGAGAAATAATTAGTTTCATTGACATGGCTTCAAGAGCAAGTACAAATATATTAGGGAACTCAGAATATGAGATTTGCTGGGTGATGTATAAAAAGAAGTGTTGTTTTCTGTTTTCCTTGTTTGAATGAGTAGTCATGGAATCTTGAGATATTTTAAGTTTTTATGTTTTTTCCTTATACCTGTGCTCACTCTATTGATGGGATAGAGAAAGCCTGTGTAAAGACAACTGAAGAATAATAGGGGACACTAGCAAAAAATGATGACAATTAGGAGTAAGGTGAGGCAAAATCCAGAAGTTAGTAAAGTTAGTTTCTGATCTTTACCACTGTGAACTGCTATAAACCTCTTCATCACGACCTTCTGTGAGTCACTCTCCACAAAAAAATGTAATCAATTGGCACTATTAGAACCCTCATTTCCTAGCTGAAAAACTGGTGATACACTGAGAATAACTTGTTCACAGTTGTAGAGGAAGCCATGATTGAACTTGAGCAATGGATCCTGAGGTTGATTTTAAGTACTGCCTGATGTGTATTGGAACTGTCCCTCTGCCTGTGATCCTAAAGGTCTGCCATAGCCAATATGGTGGAAACCTCTGCCAAATCCAAGTGGCTAAGTTCTGGGGCCTCTGATTTCTTTAACATGCTTAAAGTAGTATTGGTTGTATAGGGCGTATCATTTGTATGATAATTTCCTACAAGTATGTGCCAAAGAATGAGTACTCACTGTGTAAATCTTTTGAAATTCAAGCAGACATCTTGTATTTTTAGAATGTTCCATTACATGACATCACAATACTTAAATTTTGCATCTATAGAATATTTTTGTTCCTTCTAATGTCATAGAGTTATATAGACCCTTTCAAGGATTAGAAGAAAACTGATTCACATCCTCACAAAAATGCATCTTGTCAGATACAACGGATGCTAGGATTTCTCAAACTCACTTAGCATCCCTTTGAACTCTAGATTAAAAACTTTTGTATTTTTGTTTTAGTGTTGTGGGTAGAATCCAGAGCTTCACACACACTACATAAGTGGTCTACCACTGAACTACATCTCTAAACCCATTAACTTTCCTTGATTCAGATAAAGTAAAAGACTATGGGAAGATCCTTCTTATGGTTTAAACAGACTAACTTGACAGAACATATTTTTGTAGATATGATGATAAAATATCTTTTGACTTTAAAGGCCCAGCTCCAAAAATGCTTTCTTTATAATCCTCCTTCATCTTCTCTGTATCTGCCAATGAGAGCTGCTCATCATTACAGATGAAAGACAATGGACTTTGAAATGAGAGAGGAAATGGAGTGTGGGTTAAACTCAGTTCAGTCTTCAGCTATGTGCATCAACCCATCCATGACAGACGATTTCTTCATTTTACATTCTCCTTAATAATAACTGGCTTATTCAATCATAAGGTGGCTATGTTCAGTCTCTTACTGGTTTGCACTAGACAGGCTGCTTCTAAGGTAAACTTTCATAGTACATAGTAGAAGATGCTACACTTCACATCCTCCACCCTTCCTGTGCACTCCTTCTTGCTCCCAAGCCCTGATCTGCCTCCCCCAGATGCCCTCAGATCTTCCGAAGATCTAACTACGTACAAGATACTACCTGACTTTGCAGGTATTTGCCACAGGATAGGGCCAATGTCCATTTTGTCTGGTGTGCCAAATTGTCAAATATTTTGCTAAATATCATCCCCACCTTGACACAATTTGTAGCAAATGTTGATGTTTTTCCTTTTCTTTGAGTTGGCACTTTGCATCTCTATTCTGAGTATTTATTATGATTTTACCTTTTGGGTATTTTGTTTCATGTCTCCTTCCCTCTTTTTACTCAAACAACTGAAAGGAATGATGGGTATCCAAATTTAGCTCATGGCAGTTGCCCTATAAATGTTTCTCAGATTAAATTTAATCCACAGTGTTCCTTTCCCTATAAAGCATATAGTATAATTATTATGGTCATGAAAACAGACTGGAATCGAATTCTTTGGGTTTTTTAGTTGGTGCTGAGATTAATACTGTAATGCATTTAAGTCAAGGACTCAATTGGAGAATAGCTAACTATATAGAAAGCAAGAACTTGATGAATTCATGAGACTTTTTTTTTTTTTTTTTGAGACAGGGTTTCTCTTTGTAATTTAGGCTGGTCCTGAATTTAGCCTCAAACTCAGCAATCCTTCTGCCTCTGCCTTCTGAATTCTGGTATTACAGGTGTTAGCCACATGCCCCAGCACTGTGGTGTGTGGTACTGGGATTGAATTAGGGATCTTGCTCTTGCCAGGCAGATGCAGAAACCACGGAGCTAAATCCTCAGCTCAAACCCATGAGATTTTTAACTGATATTGATAATATATTTGAGGCTCATTTCAGACAAATCTTTAGTACCAGTCTATCCAATGTGCATCCAGAGATCAAAGTGTTGTGTCAGCTGTAGATTCAAGGACATTTCAATATCTACCCAGTTGCATAAATAACACTTAAAAAAACTTGATAATTAAACATTGCTAAAACAATCTAGAAAATCAATGTGTAAGATATGTCAGTGATCTTGAAAATTGAATATTTATAAACTTGATTCATGATATTGCTTGTATCACACATGGCAAAGTATAAAATCATTCAATTGTTTTTTTTTTCACTAAATAAGCTCACAGAGGACTAAGAAATGAAATGAATGGACACTGCTGTAGCTTAGAAATGGAGAGGGAAATAGGCAATAAACGAGACAGAAAAAAAAAGAATCAATACATTTCCTCGCTGTACATAAAATAAAATGTGGATTGTTTTCCCTTGAAATTTTGTGTTTGAAGTTGGTCTGGCTTGATTCTCTGATAGTTTTTTAAAATATATATTCAATCTGTAAAGTCCTCTGGGTACATCCATCTAGAAGAAGGCAACCTGATTCCTGAAGAATACAAAGCATCCCAAACAAAATGGCTAGAAGAAGCCCACAACCAGTTCTGTATACTCTGTCATTTTAGTTCCAATGAGACCCAGTCAAATAAGCTGAGTCCCCCTTGCTTGAGAAGATAGAAAGGAACAGACATTATGACAAATTTTGGCCTCTTTTCTCCTTCAGCCCAATGAAACACACTATTATTGATGGCTGATGTGCAAGGAACTATGCTGAGCACTGAAAAGGGAAACAATAATGGACCAGGAAGTATGTCTCTCACAAGGAACTTGTAGGCCACAAGGAAAGACAAAAATAGGCTTAAAGTGGAACCAGAGGAACAGCATACTGAATGCTACTAAGAGCCTCTAAAAGCAACTGAAACACAGAAAATAGGATGGAAATATTGTGTCATGAAATCAGAGTGGCAATTTAGGACCAGGTATTACCTGTATTCCCTTACAGATAAGGGAAACTGAGCCTTAGACAGTTGTTAAAGTAATATGAGAGGATGCATCTGGTGAGTGACAGAGCTGAGAATTAAAGCTTCCGAGTTCATTTCCTTTCTATCCTGCCACAGCATCTACTCTCTGTTTTATGCCTGGTGAGGTGAATACAGATTCTATTGACCACTTCCTTCCATGATACCATTCTGGGTGGCTCCAAATCCAACTGAGGGCACTCTACCTGATCTATGTAGCACTCAGAAATCTTTACCTCAATATAAGCTATTGATGGAACAATCTTTTAAAATTCTAGTTGAGTAATCTGGCCAATGGGATGTCCAAGTCCATCTGTGAAATGTATAAGCTTTTTATTATGACTATAAAATACCTGAAATAATCCATTTTTAGAAAGAAAAGTTTGGTTTTAGCTGCCAGTTTTGCAAGTTTCAGGTGAAACTTACCAATTGATCTATGGTTTTCAGGGCTGTAGCAAGGCAGCATATTCTAGAGGGAGGGTAAGTCGGGGTGGGGGGCAAACCAGCCCAGTCATGGCTGCCAGGAAGTAAGAGAGGAAGAAGAGAGTACCGCCTCTTGATGCACCATAGGCTGGAGATCAAGATTCAACATGTAGGCCTTTTCAGGGATATTAAAGATCCAAATTATGGCAGCCAGATATATCTCAGAATGCTTAAAGGGAAAAAAGAAAAAATGATTTTAAAAGTGAATGAGAATTAAGATCAGAAGGTGATCTTAAGTGAGAATAAAAAATAGGAAAGAAAAAACATGTAGGATACTACAGATCAAAGATACTTCTTGAGATTTTGAGGGGAATAAGCTGGTCCCACATGCAATAAACACATGGCTTGTGGTATATAATACTTTTAATGAACAAATTATTGCAACATTGCATAACATTCTTTTGCAAATAATAGAAACTTTTTTATGATGGAGAATTAAACTCTCCTCTCAACTATTTCTCTTCAATTACTCAGGGAATATTGTAGAATGGCAATACACAACAAAGATTAGGAGACTGGCTCTGATACCTAACTGAAGAAGTGCAGATCTAGCAGCACAACCTTGGGTGACTTATTTTACTTCTCTGTACTTCACTCTCTCCTACCTCTAAAGCACCCATAATAATAATAATACTCAACTCACAGCACCATTGTAAAGATTAAAAGAATCAGTATGGGTACAATACTGAGAACACTGTTTAACATGCATATGAAGTGCTCAGTAACTACAGTTAGAGTTAGTTGTTGGGCCCTCTTACTAAGAACATTCATTCATTTCTCATTGGGTATATATATTTCTTGATTTTAGAGGATTTTTACCCTGCCTTGTCAACAAGTGGTATTGCAACTTTGGGATATTAAGCACAAAAAGGGGGAAACTTAGAATTTAATTCTATATATCCATTCATCTTCTTAAAATATCATTCCATAGATGAGAGGATTATCTAAAAGCAGGATCAATACTTGGTTCAATTCACATGCTAGAAATCTTTTGTAAAACCTAGGAGAAGCCTAAGGCTCAAGGAGAGGCATCAGCAAAATTTAAATTATTTCATGGATCTTAAGTGTTAAGAGCTATTGTGTTCTGCTTTAGGGGCTGCTTCTATCCTCATGTAATTTAGCTCTTCCCCTAACATTTTCAATTTCTCTTTATTTCCAAATAAGAACACTCACAACTTTTTTAATGTGTATATAGCACTTCAGCAGAAATAGCTGCCAAAGACTTTAAAAGATTTTATTCACTTTAATACACCATGACTAATTGAAGAAAACAGCAAACAAGCACATTACACCTTAACTATTCACTGGTGCACTGGCAACATATGAAATAGAATTACAATATTGGGTAATGAGGGAAAGAATTTGTTGTTTGGTGGTAGAAATCTCTATGGACACTATATTATGGAAGAGGAAGAAAGTTTTTTCCATTCTTTCTAACATAAGCAATATCATTCATCACTTCTGAATATATATATATATATATATATATATATATATATATATATATATATATTTCATTAGGAGTGTGGAGAAATATTGGAATTGTAAGATACTGACTTAAAGCTTATAAAACTATAAAGAGAATAGTTGAACTGTGAGTGTAGATATGTTCTCTAGGCTGGGTTCAGTTTCCATGAGACTCTGATTCTTTGTGACCAATGACTTTGTATCATTTATTTCTGAAAGCTCTATAACGGTGATTTTTTTTTTTTTTTTTTTTTGAGACAGGGTCTCACTTTGTGGTTCAAGCTGGCCCTGAGCTCAGCCTCAAACTCACATCACAGCAATCCTCCTGCCTCTGCCTCCCGAGTGCTGGGATTACAGGCCTGAGCCACCACGCCCGGCACTGTGGTATGTGGTACTGGTTGCTGCTGGGCGTGAGTCTCCACGCCCAGTATTGTATGTGGTTACCGGGGAATCGAACCCAGGTCCTTGTGCTTGCAAGACAGGCGCCAGAACCACTGAGCTAACTCCCTGGCCCAACAGTGACTTCTTGATGAGATATTCAATACATGTTTGTTGAATGAATAAACAACTTTTGCCTTCTATAAATATGCAATGTAGCTTAGAAACTAGTGCAACGGACAAAATTTGAATTCTAAGCAAATGTTATTAACCAATCAAAAATTTTTTGGTATAATGAATATTTTAAAATTGGGAGATTTGTCATTTAAAAATCAGACTTCTCAATTTCATTGTAAAATCTAAGTATCTGACAAAGTCCAGCTCATTCTTCAGTCTGATAATATTCAAGAATAACATCTATGTCACCTCTAAACACACAGTGTGTTTTCAGACTGTCCCTGGGGCTTCACATTTTGGCCCTGACACCAACAGAAATCGTCAGTTACTGCAAACTATTATTTTAAATAAAAAGACATGTTTCTTTGCATCCTAACTTTTAAAGAAAGAGGGGAAATAATGATAGACTAACAGGATCTTCTATTTTATGCAAAATGAGCAAGAATGTGTTTCTTTGTGAAAGTAAAGCTGTATCCTTAGGTGTTTAATATACGATCAACATGTCTATCTAAGGCATTCTATCTCATGGGGATGGAACATATTTTTTAATTAAATAAATATTACATGTATGATTTCTGAAAGCGTTTCTGTTTGCAAACCAATCTGTTATTTTCAGACACTTTTATTTTTAGAGTTTTTTTTTTTTTTTTTTTTTTAGAATTTAGTCTCATTCAGTTCTCATCCCAATTGAAAACCTTCTTTGAAATTGTGGAAGGCTGGCTGGGGATTTAGCTCAGTGGTTCCTGTGCCTGCCTTGCAAGCACAAAGGCCAGGTTTGATCCCGGGTAACCACGTATAACAATGCTGCGCAAGGTGACTCACAGCAATCAGAACCACAGTGCTGGGTGTGGTGGCTCATGCCTGTAATCCCAGCACTCGGGAGGCAGAGGAAGGAGGATTGCTGTGATGTGAGTTGGAGGCTGAGCTCAGGGCCAGGCTGAATGACAAAGCGAGACCATGTGTCAAAAAAATAAAAAATAAAATTGGAATTCTTCCTCATCTATATCTTCCCAGTAAGCCAATCCAAGAGAACCAGTCAAGACTGTTACAAAACTTGTTTTTCTGCACATAATATTTTTAAAAGTTGAAACTAGTTTAATTTTGACTTAACTAGAGGAAAAATGACAGCATTTCATTTGAATTTTAGATTTGCCAGTTAACTGACCAAAGATTAGATTTTCCTCATGAAATTGACATCATTAAATTATGCAGTCATGTCTCTAAATTAGTTTCTCGATCAAAGATTTATCACCAGCAAGGGACCTGCAAAGAGGAGGATGCAGAGAAGTAGTTACCAGTGTCCACTGCTTTCTCGATGCCACTCAGTGACCAGCCACTGTCTTTTATTTGAAGTTGATTTTTTTATCGATAGATTTTATATACACTTCATGAGAAAATGGCAGAGTTGTGGGTCAATATTTACATTTCAACGGAATGGAACATCAGAAGATGTGGTGGGGCCTGGCTGGCTTCATACTCTAAGTGAGGCATACTTGTGCACAAAAATGGTTTCCTTCTGTAGCTTTATTCCAAGAATAAAATAGGCCTTTTTAGTCCTTTACATGAATAAAAGATTGTTAAAAAATGGTCTTGATGAGGAAGTAATATTTACAAGCCTTCAAAGTAGGCTTTTAATAGCTGAGCCTTATTTTCTAAGCAGATTCTAAAAGCTATACTATCCCTCATCCCATGTTTATATGAATTCAAATGAGTTAGTTTCATCTACCATGGGCTTCCTTTTCATTGTATTTTAAAGATTTTTTTCCACTTCTAACAAGTACAAAAATAACACAAAAATGAATAAAATCTTAGGTGGATAAAAGGAAAGAGAAAAAGAATTATATCCATAATGTCTTCAGACAACTAGAGGCACTCTCTTTTAAGTGATTTTAAAGATTATTTTTGAATGTCTAGAAATCATTTATTTTAGGAAATCTACTTAAATTTAGATTCTTAGAGAAGTATGAATAATTTTAAATTTCATAAGTTTATAGCCTTTTTCTGTCCTAAGGAATTCTTTCCTTTTTAATCCCCACGGATAAATTTTCTCAGGTTTAAATGTGCTTATTATTATTAAACTAGTGGTATGCAATTACTTGAGTAGTCAATGAAAATATATAATAATGTTTCTACAATTGACATATTATTGAGGAAGACATATTAAAGAGGAAGAAAATCAGAACAATGCCAACAATGCAGAACATTATTGCTACTGTTAATTTGCAAATTACTTTGAGTACTTAATGCAACATAGATTATCTGTAGGAGTAGGATGAAGGCATTCCTTACTGCTAGAAAAGATCCTTATGAATGTAGAGAAGTGCCAGGTCAGTGAGGGGGATGTCACACAATATGCTGGCTTTGGATTGTGTACCTTTTGGGACCATCAGTGGTACAAGAAAGGTACAGGAAAGCATGGTAAGCAGGAAATCCTCACTTCAGAATAGCTCCTGGATGCCTTACTTTGCCTACTCTGTTCTAGCAACACTGTCCCCTAACAGACGGAGTGTGACAAACTCATGCTGGCCTCATGGCCTTTGCATTTCCTCTTCTGCCAGTGTGGAGCACTCATCTCCCAGACATTTACATGCTTTTCAGGTCTTTACTCAAATATCATCTATCTATCAGAGGCTGTCCTTGATTAGTGCATCTCAAGAAGTGCTCCTCCCTCACTCGGCTGCCTTATACTCTCTGAACTTTCTGCATGAAATCGACATTTTGCGTTTACTTGAGTATTTGTCACATCTTACTCTGCCATTGGAAAGAAGGTTCTGTGGATGCAGCGGCCGTGCTTCTTCACTTTGCTGCTCTGTGAATGGTTACCACTCAGGGTTTTATTACACACACAGTAGGTGCAAAATAAATATTTCTAAGTGAAATTGTCTTTGTATATTCTATTTTGAAAATAACTGTTCTCTTCTGACATAACTGTTAAAAGAAACTTTCCACATGGAAATAACACAGTGCAGCATAACCCTTGAGGATGTGATGGTTAATACACTATTTCACTTTATAGGCTACTAAAAATTATATGCACAGTCTTTGTGTAGTTTTAATTTAACATAAATAGTACAGGTACACTGCACTCAAGCTAAGAGAACCATTTCTTTCTTCTTTCAAAGGGTTTTTCATTCTAGACAAATTTCATACTAGATACATTTCAGTGTATCTAATATGTTTTTTTAAGAAGGAGGCCCTGGCTTATAGTGAGATTTTTATCATGCACTCATAGGTGGGATTTGGGGAGTGACTAAAGCATGTGTGCATGATGCTGGATTATTACATTGATTGATTTGCAATAGAGGAAGACCCAACGTGGATATAAGTGGCACCAATCAATAGGCTTGTACTCTGGATAGAATAAAAAAGAAAAGAAGAAAGTCTCTTCACTTCCTGTCTGCTTTACCATGAGCTCTTTCTCCTCTATCACCTCCTTCCGCCACACCATGCTGCCTTGGAGTCAGCTGAACATCATCTGAAACCTCTACAAACTGTGAGACAAAATAAATACTTTCTCTTCTAACTTATAAGTGCTGGATAAAAATTTTTCTCATCAGTGAAAAGTAACTAATACTATGAATACTAAACAGTATTTTTGTTGAAGGATTCAATTGTGTACCATATTCTCACTAAAGTGTCAATAATAGTTAACTCTTGGTGAATGGTTTTATTGCAATTATTCTATAAGTTTTCTCTAGTGGGAAAGAAAAAAGAAGTTTTACATTTCTTTGGTCTTATATAATATCAAATACACAAACACACCCTCAAGTTATTGTACAGATTATACAGACACAATAAAGGTTTGTTTTTCTATTGAAGTGATTATTTGCTGTAGAAAGCCATCAAAATAAATACATGTTCATGCTCCTCGAGAGAAAAAAAAATCTCGTTTTCTGTGATTTTCATTTTGAAGCAGATATTGTATTAAATGCAAAAGTTTCTGCTCAAATGTTCTCTGATAAACTGTTGACCTTCGACGTTAAGGATGTCAATATTGTATCTTCATTAGAATTTTCTTCATCTACTGTATTTGGTACTTTTCTCATTGTTGAGACAAAATACCCAAAACTCCCAAGATAAGGGAAGAAAGGTTTACTTAGCTCACATTTTGTGGAAGAGTCAGTCTGTATTAGCCTGGCTCCAAGCTAGCATAACATGGCAGACAAGCCCTGCACAGGAGAAATAGTCCATGGCAGGCAGAAGGTAGCAGGGCAAGCAAGGAACCTTAACAGCCTCTTACTGGTCCTTTTAAATTGTAGGCAGGCTACTTGGATTAGGTGCCAAACCAATCAATGGACTGATTTAGTACTCACACATCCTTATCCCAGCATTACATACTCTAGATCCAGCCACCTCTGAAAAAGCTCCACTTATGACCACACGAGGCTTTGGGAGGTGACATCTAGACACAAGCCAAATCATCTTAAAACTTTCAATTTGGTTATTTAAATAATATTCATATTCTAAAATGAAAGTAAAAATTAAATGTTATAAGCAATACAGTGAACATATATCCTATTGTAATAATGTGCTTGTGGAGTCAAGTGAATAGTAAAATTCTTTTTTTTTTTTTTTTTTTTTTTTGAGACAGTCTTGCTTTTGTAGTTCAGGCTGGCCCTGAGCTCATGGCAATCCTCCTGCTTCTGCCTCCCAAGTGTTGGGATTATAGACATGAGCCATCATGCCTGACACTGTGATATGTGGTTCTCATTGCTGTTAGGCATGAGTCTCCATGCCTAGCATTGTTGTATGTAGTTACGGGGGATTGAACCTGGGCCCTTACACTTGCAAGGCAGGCTCTGGAATCACTGAGCTAAATCCCTGGCCAGTAAAATTCTTATATTATCGTATTTATAAAGTTGTTCCTATATGACATCCAAATATTCAGCGCTATTCAAGATGAGAATAAACTATTAAATCTATGATTTATCCTCTAACTGACATTTTAAGTTAGAAACTTATCCCTCAGTTAATGGCCTATATAGTTGGCTATTATTAATACAAGATCTATTACTAAAATAGTACTTGTAAAATTATACCATTTAAAATACTTGTACTTCATAGAATGTAATTCTACCTAATGTTAAAATAAGATTTTATTAAGCAATTTCTCATAAACCATTTTAAGTTTATTGTTTTGTATAGTAACTCCTATTAACATATTTCTGTTTTTTTTTTTTTTTTTTTTAGGGTTTTTTGAGACAGGGTCTCATTTTGTGGTTCAGTCTGGCCCTGAGCTCAGCCTCCAACTCACATCACAGCAATCCTCCTGCCTCTGCCTCCCGAGTGCTGGGATTACAGGCATGAGCCACCATGCCCCACACTGGGGTATGTGGTACTGATTGCTGCTGGGTGTGAGTCTCCACACCCAGTATTGTATGTGGTTACTGGGGAATCGAACCCGGGCCCTTGCACTTGCAAGACAGGCGCTGGAACCACTGAGCTAACTCCCTGGCCCACATATTTCTGGTTTTTAGAATGAATGTGTAAACAGAAGGCTAAGTTAGTCACTTGATTATCAATTCAATTTTTCTTAGATGTTTGTATATTTATATTTCTCTGTGATAGCTGCTGGAGACACTGGGAGGAGTCAGATATTGACCCTGTCCATTAGAAAGTGGCTCTTTAGGTAAGGCAAAAGTAATGCTTTGAATAAGTTGTTCCCTAGTTTGTGTATCTAAATATCTATGGATTTTATTACACACATACCCACATTGAAATTACATATGTCTTAGATCTTTACATCTTATTATCGTAGGCATATCTGTATGTCTTAGATACATGCAAATATGTTATATATGATACAAACATACATTATCTAATTTCTCTGAAATGTAAGTCATTATAGAAAGGACAATTGCAATTTTCAGAAAAAATGTTATACACTGATAGTTTCTTTCTTAGAAAGTTTCAAGTTTCTAGCTGTGATGCGTGTAGAAGTGGAACAGTATTTAAACAAATGCCTCCAGTGTAGTTATAGGAACTGTCTTGAAAAGTTTGAGTCTACTTTTTTAGCTATTTTGAGAAATTCCAGAAAGAACTTTCTACACTGAATTTCAAACTAAACACAGTTTATAGTTATGCCTCTAGAGATTTGAGTCCTTAGAGGAGGCCTTGCTCATGCAGAGTTTCCAGTGAAAAGGACCACGTCTTGGAGGAGTGAAGCAATGTAGGATGTCATTTCTCAAAGAAAGGATACTTGCATATATATAAAGCCTTGAGAGCAAGGCTCTGTAGAAATGAAATCTTGGTTAGATTCTGCCAAGATAGAGGTGGTGGGAAAAAACTAATAGCAAACAATGCCTAGTGGTAATTTTCAGTTGGACGAAGGTCAAGCCTTCTATGGTGGCTTAGATCTACAAGGTGTCCCCAAGTCCCACGTGTGTGGAAGAGGACTGGTCATGTGTGCACTGTGACCCTGGGCATACGCATCATGAGTTCAGTGGCTGAGTGTGCTGTTAGAAGGTGGGTTCCGACGGAGCTGGGTTATGGGCAGGGTGAACTATGAAAAGCCAGTTCCCTCCCTGTCGCTCCACTTTCTGATCACATTGGTGTGAGCAGCTTTCCTCTGCCAGACACTTTTATCAGGCCAGTTCTGCCTTGGAGTGAGGTGGCCATGAACTGAAGCATGTGAGCAAAAATAAATCTCTCCCTCTTTATGTGTGGGGGTTGAGTATTTTGTCCCAGTGATGAATGAGTGAGTAAGATACCACATTTAGAAAAATCCAGCATAATTCTAAAATACAATCTCAGAGGACCATCAATGGAACAGTAGATCCTGGATAACATATATTTTATACTCAGAGTTGTCTAAATTTCATTTAAGTAATGTGATAGGTCAGATAATTTTGGACTACTCTTTTTCTTCCCAAACTGAGTCTTTTTCTAATTTTACATTGAACATTGCTAATATGCCACCCCCATCCTTCCCAGAGACCAGCGCTCTATTTAAAGTTACTAACTCATTTTTCTTTTCATCTTTCTCCATTAGATATTTTAAATGAATTTAATAATTTATTATGGAAACAGCATTTCATATAATCATTCCAAGATTTCACCATGTGTACTATCAGTTAGGACAGGGATATTTCAGCCAGATAAGATTTAGAAAGAGTGAGGATTTTTTCCTCCTCTCTTTATGTGACCCTACAGATGTTCTGCCTGGCATCAGTGAGATAATTAAGCCCTAATACTGTATGGGATCCATATTCCTGTGAATACAGAATTATACTACATGTCTACTATCCTTGGAAGAATGATGAAAATAATTCAACATTTCCAGATGAGGAACAGGCTGAGAAAGACTTGGATTTACACTATTCAAAATGTCTTTCACTGTCGATTGTCCCCCAAAACTTTGCTTGCTCCCTCTCCCTCATCCACTTGAGGACTTCCCACTTCTCAGTTCAGCATTCTTGGCTCCCCAAATCTACAAAAGTTAAACACAATATGGAAGACAATATCATACACTGCCTAACTTCAGATCTTTGCAGAATATCATATTTCTCTAGGGAAAAGTTTTAATAAATTTCTGCTAGTAAGTTTTGGCTCACGTGTCACCATTCTTGTGAAAGTGAGTGAAAGCACCATTTCTTCAGATGGTTAAGTGAATTACTTCATGAAGCTTTCTCCATATTTTGTACTTTATATACCTGCACTATGCTAAGATTTTTCAGTTGCTAAGACACAACTGCTGTAAAAAATCTCATTACTTGTCTAAATATTAAAAATATCTCATAAAAGTTCTTCCTATAAATATTAACATTCCATCCTACTTTCCTTTATAAAAATAAAAACAATGTTAACCCTGAGTCACTCAATCTCAAATCTTGCATTCAGAACTTCTGCTGATGACTGCTCTGCCCTGCTTTATTACTCTGAGAGGGGGTTACACTTGCTGTTATGTTCATTGATCTTTTTGCCTTTGATTCCACAAATAGGAACTATATATGATTCAACCTGTATAATCTTGGATTAAAGCCCAGGCTATTAATGCTTTTTCAAAGGGTATACCCTAATACTGCTGTCAGAATCAGTGTGGATAAGAAAGCTTCTTTGACGGATCAAATTCTAATTCTAAATGGTGTGGCATCTCCTTTGTTGTTAAGCTTTATCAAGACAGCTTGATGGTGTTTTAAAATCAATTGGCATTATGTCCACAGGTTCTATCAAATTGAAAGATGACTATCATTCTCAATGCCACAGTTTTATTCTCAGTTTATATTGATGAACGGTAGCCCTAAAGGAGAAAGAACAAGATACACTAATGATAAAATGTTTATATTTGGCAAATACTCTGTAATATAAAAATGAAGAATTGAACCTACCCATGCCACAGTTTAGTTATTCAGCTATGTGAAAAGTATACTATGTAGAGGACTTAGTTTTCCAAGTTCCTCGAAAACTAGCCATATTCCAAATTAGCATCTGAGTTATTTACCTCTTTCATCCTCTGGTGGCCAATACATGATGCCTGTTTTTTAAATGTGATGAACTGAAAAATTTTCTTTTGTGTTTCACAACAAAGAGCCAAAAGGTTTGATGAAACTAACTTGAGAAGATTCCATAGATTCAGAATGTGGACAGTTCAGCACAGTGTGTGTGTGTGTGTGTGTGTGTGTGT
>PVIR01027554.1:0-22635 GCA_004026965.1 Petromus typicus | reverse complement strand
CGCGCCTTCTCCACCTGCTCCTCGCACCTCACGGTGGTCCTGCTGCAGTATGGCTGCTGCAGCCTGGTCTACCTGAGGCCGCGCTCCAGCACCTCAGAGGACGAGGACCGCCACATCGCCCTGGTCTACACTTTCGTCACGCCGTTGCTCAACCCCTTGATCTACACCCTGCGGAACAAGGATGTCAAAGGTGCCCTTCTAGGCACCATCCTCGCTAAAGGGTCCCCCAAGGCCAGCTGAAGCCAAGGCACGTGGTGGCACCCCTGTCATGCCCAGCAGCCCTCCACGATGAGCAGAATTGTGCTGACCATCGCCCAGATCCTCGCAAGCACTCCTCTTGCTCCTTGGCCAATCTGCACACATTTCCCACAATCCTATGCATTATGTGGAAGACTAGGGGAAGCTCCCAACACAGTCCCACCCAGCCCGCAGCACTCCGTCTGGAACCCAAGCCTGCAGTGAGCAAAGGCTGATTCCCAAGGACGCGGGCCTCTGGTGCATCCTGGGGGGCCGAAGGGAGGAACATTCACAGGTGTTTGTTTTGCTCACGAAAATACATTATGTTACAATAATGTGAGTTTTGAGTGTGTGAGAAGCTGCAGGTTAAAGCCTGCGTTTTCTACTTTACATAAATCCTACAGATTGCCCTCATTTTCTTAGTGCTGTCATGCCAGGAGGAAGGCAGGCTTTAGCTTTCATTGCCAGAGTGCCGGCTGTGAGCCAGCCCTTCCAGAGGACCAAGCCAGCGCCACCTGCATGCGGGTCCTGAGTAAAGCGCTCACAGCAGCGCTTGCTGTTCGAGATCCACCCAGCAGGTGGCGCTGCTGTTCCTCCCACCTGTTTCAGGTGCTGTGAGGGTGCCCACGTGCCTGATAACCCCTTGGTAGAACCCACTTCCGTCTCCGGTGGTCAGAGCTGTCTCCGCACTGCCCAACCGCAGGTACATCTGGAGGGCTAGAGAGCAAGAAGCGCAGAGCTCGGCGCACTCCATCTGTAAAGCTGATTTTAGTTAATACACCCAAAGAGAGTGGGCCCTAAGGCTAACCCAAGAAGTGGGTCAGACCCTTCTGAATGCCACCCTGAGTGCCCTGGAGGCCTTGAAAAATCACTGTCCTTTGCTTCTATTATTTATTTTTCAATCACTTCAGAAAGTTAACATAGATTAAAAAAACTAAAAATATAATGTCTTGCATTATATGCAAAATATGTGTTGCATTTATAAAGTCCAAAGCGAAATCTAATTGCCAACCGTATTGGACACAGGCTTAAACAATAGTCGGAACATTTAATAATTAAATATAATGCTTATTATGATACCTTATGTGAGAAAAATTACACATATTTACAATAGGAGCCCAATTCTGTAAAAATATACATCGGTAGTCATAATTAGAAATACGCCCAACTCTTGTTGTCTTCAATTATACGGTTATCGATAACTCCCACTTTGTACCCTAATGATGGGCATGCATGCCATGTTCCAACGAGGCGATGTTCTTATAATTAGACAAGTGAAATTTTCTAAAAAAAAGAACGTAAGGTTGATGTGGATCCATTTGACACATAAACTCATCAACACCACTGGGATCCACTTTTATATTTTTCCAAGGCTAGCACATTTTCTGTTGTTTTTTCCTCTTGCTTTCAAAACTGTTTGTGGTGCATTTAGCAGATTTTAAGCTGATTTTGCGTGGGGACAAGAAGGGCTCCGGAGCGTCGCTTCCTCTGGGGACAGCCACGGAGTGGACAGCGTGTCAGCGCCTGCGGTGGAGCAGATGTGGGCGGAGAATCCCAGCCCTGACAGCTGCTCTCAGCCGTCTGAGCCAGGGCCCGGCAGGACCCGAGGCGCCGACTACCCGTGCACCTCGTGCCGGGCATTGTCCAAAATGCCAACAAAAAAACAAATTCGTGTTTTCGTGACTCCTTTCACTCTTTTTAAATGTCACAAGTTGCACAGGAAGTTAACTTGGAACCCAAACGGAAGAGCGTGGGATGTCGCCATCTTGAAAACAAGGCCGCGAGGGCGGCTTGAGCCTTTGGCTTCCTCCCGGCCAAACTCCGTGGAAACAGAATGAATTCCTCCTGTCCTCCCTTCCCTTTCTTCTTTATTTAATCGTCAAGTGACACCTGTCCGTCGTTAGGATGTATAACATGAGTTTTGATGAGTCTCAGCGTTGTGGAATGGCCGCATTACCCCGGATGCTTACCTTTGGGGGTATTGGGGCAACACGTAAAGCCTGTTTTCTTTGCAATCCCCAAATATACAAGACATTGTCAGTGGCTGCGGTAGCCGTGCCATCCATCTTTGGAACTCATTTCTCCTTTCTGCCCGAAATGCTGCATCTTTTCACTCCCATCTCCCCAAGTCCTCACCTCTTAGTCTCTGACACCAAGTTTGCTGTGCGTGCCTATGAGTGTGACGACTCTACCTGCACCCCTTATGTCTGGGAACCTGCAGGGTCTGCGTCTGTTTCTGTTTTCTTGTTGCTGTTTTGTTTTGTTTTCAGTACTGAGGATCAAACTCAGGACCTTGAGCTTGCAACACAGGTGTGGTGCCACTGAGCTAAATCCCCACCACAGGAGGTGTCTGAGTTTCTGTCCTGAGCTCCTTTTCCTTAACATAAATTTCTCCAAGCTTAACCACTTAATTATCGAGAGTATGGAAGACACAGTAGTAGTCCATTGTGTAGGAGGTGGAATAAAAATATACTATGAGTGTTTAAGCTAAAATATTTATTACCACAAAAGACACGACGCTATAGGTCCCCTGAAAGTCCTTCCCTTACTTTGAACGCATTGGCCCACCCTTCTCTCCTGGTCTGGAGCAGTCCTGGCGTCTCTTTTGTGAGTGTCTTTACCAGGTGCGACGAAAAGCGCAGTGCACGTTCCTGCTGAGCTGCATCCGGCAGAGCGCCGGCGTCACAGAAACACGACACGATCCTTCATCCACCTGCATCTCGGGCAAGTCTTTCCCCAAAGTCAAAATGATGGTAAAGGCAAAGGTTTTGAATGGGTTTAGGATGTCGAGGTCCCCGGAACAGCGCGTAAAGATCCTACGGGGCTTTCAGCTGCTGCAGACAGTGGTGAGGAAGGCAGAGCCGAGGGTGCTTTCAAAGGGCTGATAGGATGTGTATCTATCGCTGGAATAAATTCTTAAACGTTAAACACACTGTATATTTTAATCACATTTTTATGTATCATATCGTATCGTGTATTGTATTTATCTGCTCATATGCGTGTGAACACCTAGGTTGGCCCCATACCTTGGCTCCTGTGAACAGCTCACTGCAGAGGACCTGGAGGAGCTCCTCCGCCCTCAGGAGCAGTCCCGAGGGGTGGTGGGCGGGCATTAAAGTCAGTCACGTGTCTGCAAGTCAGCCCACGGGAAGCCGATTCATCTGTACAACAAATATGCACTAATACAAATACAGAAAAACTAAAAGTGTTCGCTTCATGGAAGAGTGGCCCTGGAATTACTGCGTTTAGGAATTCAGATGCGGAGTGGTCAGAGGGACAGAACTGTGGGTCAGTGAGAGTTCCCTGGGAGAATAATGGTCCCGCCGACCGATATGCGGGCCCAGGCAGCAGAAGCTGGATCAGAACGCGACTCGGCTCCCATTTCCTCCAAGATACTTCCCGCTCCTTCGTCTCCCTCACTGTCCTTCGGGGCAACGGAGTCGTCTCTGCTAGAAACTGCTCTGCAGAGAAGTACCTGCCCCAGGGGCCAACTCTGTCTCTCTGCTGATGCCCGCTCTGTGCTCCTGGCACGGGCGTTTGGTGCAATACGCTGGCCGGGCCGTGGAACAGAGCTCATGCCCCCTTCCTAAGCAATAAGCCGCCTGGAGTCCAGAGCACACGCGAAAACGTCCCGGGCCGCCTGACCGTGGGTCCTTCCCTGCGGCCGAGTGGGCGACGCAGGAGGGTCCAGCGCCCAGGGGGAGCAGTGCTGGGGGAGGGGTCACCTTGCAGCGTTTCTCAAAAAGTCAACTTAAAAATAAAAAATCTGAGAAAGTCAAGACTGTGACAGTGTTAATGAGCTTGGAGTCATTAACCACATGGACAAAGCCATACATCATTCTATAAAATTGTAAAGTGATTGTGGTGATAATTTCATGGGTGTCTTCATATGTCAAATCGTATCTTTATGTTCAGTTTACTGCATGTCAATGAAACTCCATAAAGTCGTTTTTAATTCAGAAAATCAAGAGGGATTTTAGATATATCTTATGAGCATGAGGAGGAAAAGGACAGAGAGATCAGATAAATTCTGTCTATGCACATTTATAGACATTACAGTGCAGTGTTTTTAAATGCTCTTAAGCAGTAAGAATTAACGATTAACACTGTAATGTGATGTCAAAATCCTTAAGAAATTGCTTAAGATTGAAAAAAAAGGGCAAAGTCAGAAAACGACTGGTGACACCATACTAATTAGCTTCTTACTGCGGAAAGTTTTGACCCACGGGCTCGGGAAGGTCGTAATTCATCTGAGCCAGGCTGACTGTCTGTGGGAGCTGGAAACTCCCCCAGATCTCCTGCGCTGAACCGTAAGACACCCAAGGTCTGCTCCGCAAACTTCACTCTTACCTAAGCCCCAAGACAGACCCACCTTGGTGCACCCCAAACAAGTACTAAGGCTAAGAGCACAGCTGAGACCCGGACTCCTCTGCAGACAGTTGCTCGAAGCGGAGCCTTGGCAGAGATCGCAGCAGGAGTGACATCAGCGAAGGGAACCCCGGCGGTGAGACTACCGGGGAGCGGACTCTGCCCTTCCCGTCACTGCGCAGCCTGAATACGTCATAGAACCTTCCTGGGTCTTGATGGATTTTTTTTCTCTTGCTAAGTGGAGTCAGTAATAATTATTTCCCATTAAAGTTGTGAGTTGACTAAAATAAATGATTCATGCAAAGCTTTCAGCACAGTGGCCGCCTATGGTAGGGATGCATTAGTTTAAGAATTAAGTGAAAGAGTAAGCGTCCGCATTCAAAACCAATCTGGGCCCCGCAGCTCTGAAATAAGAAGCTGTGTCTGGAGCAGGGATAACAGTTCTGACGGTGATAAAACGCACCACGCACCTTCCCATACTCCACAGACACCCCATTGTTTTGAGAATACACAAGATAAATGTAAAGCCGGAAGCAAGTGTCCAGTAAACATGCCTTATGAACAGGAAGTAGGCTGAAAGTCCCCGGCAGATCTGAAGCTGTACGTTGGTGCAAAACACTGAGTCTCTTCTGTAACACAAACTCATTTAACAGCGGCCACAGAAGCCAACGTGCTCAGGAAGCGTTTGAGTGGCAGATAAAATCTGAAATCTGGCCAGCAGGATGCACTGCACAAAGTTCTGTCATCTCATTCTAGTGATTCGTACAGAATACAGACAAAAGCTGAGGTGTAAACACCAATCTCTTGGCCACAGGTAAGTGTCTCTGCCCATATCTTTTGCTATAAATTCTAGCTCAACCCTTTCCTAAAATCCTTGCTATATGTGCTTAAGCGGAAAGTTCAGATGAAGTATGTAGTCTACACACCTCATTTTACATACACATCTGCAAAAACACACAAGTCCCATGAGGTCAGACTGTCATTTAAGGAGGTATGAAATGAAGTGTTGTCTACTATCTTCTGCCTCCACTGGTTGGACTTCCACCTTTCCTCCACCAAATAAAAGGAAAAATAAAAATACGTTCATAACAAATTTCAAGTTGAGTGATTTGGCGGCGACAGGAGACTGTGACAGAAACAGCAGACACGGCGATGGAGCGATCAGACCCCGCCAGGAGGAAGCCCCACCGTCCACCCGCCCTCGCTGACCTTGCGGACTCACACAGCTCCTCTCGGCCACAGGTGCTTCATCCGCTGAGAATGAGGAACAGTAGAATAGAACATGCTTCACAGGCATGTCCTGCTAATTAAATCCGGCCGATCGCAGACACTGTCAGTCTTGGACAGTGTTCCGGTTGCTATCTATTAACGCTATTGTTACAAAAACACTGAGGAAATAAGAAGACAAATTTGTAAAGAACAACAAGTGAAGAGGCTCAGAAAATCCCCTCCCACCCAGATAGGAATTGCATTGTAGGTGGCTCCGAACTTTCCCAGCCCTTTTGGTCTGCTCAGGTATGTGCTGTGCCGGAGAACTGTTCAGTACTTTGCTGGGCACTGGGTGTGAGGGAATGTCTGTGGTCTTGCCATTTACTGTCCAGTTGTGAGAATCAGGCGATATCAAACACACAAAGCGTCTAGCTTGTCACACACAACAAGAGTCCTGTAGAATGGTAAGTCAGGAGGTGGAGTAGGATGGTCTAGGAAAGCCTTCTCAGGTGACAGGTGAGGAATCACACAAGAGCAGAGAACCGAGAAGAAGCATGTTCACAAGGGTCGGCCTAGGGTCATCCAGGAGCCATTGAGCTGCACAGGGATTTCCTAACAGCCTCCTTCACCTCCTTGTTCCTCAGGCTGTAGATGAGGGGGTTCAGCATGGGGGTCACCACTGTGTAGAGCACAGACACCACCCTGTCCCCCTCGGAGGAATGGCCTGAATTGTCTCTCAGGTACATGAAGATGAGGGTGCCGAAGAAGAGGGCAACGGCCGTGAGGTGGGAGGCGCAGGTGGAGAAGGTCTTGGCCCGGCCCCCGGCAGAGCGAACCCTCACGATGGCCAAGATGATGAGCAGGTAGGACACCAGGATCACCACCATGCAGGCGGGCATGACAAAAATGGCGAACACGATAATGACCACTTCCTGGGTGTAGCTGTCCCCACAGGTGAGTTTTAGCAATGGAGGGAGGTCACAGAAAATGAAGTCGATCTCACTGTCGCCACCGAAGGTGAGAGTGAAGGCTGTGACTGTTCGAACAAAGGCACTCGAAAAACCGGCGACGTAAGCCCCGGCGACCAGGCCCACACGGGCCTTGTCCGTCATGACGGTGACGTAGAGCAGCGGCCGGCACACGGCCACGTAGCGATCGTAGGCCATGATGGCCAGCAGGTAGCAGTCGATGGACGCAAAGAAGGTGAAGAGGAAGAACTGAGCTGCGCAGCGCGCTGGAGAGATGGCCACGCCGCGCTCCCACAGCACCGCCAGCATCTGGGGCACGATGACGGAGGAGTAGCACACGTCCACAAAGGCAAGGTGGCTGAGGAAGAAGTACATGGGGGTGTGGAGTCGTCGGTCTTCGCGGATCAAGACGATCATGCCCGCGTTCCCCAGCAGGGTGGTGAGGTAGAAAGTCAGGAACAGCAGGAAGAGAGCGAGCCGCCACGCCGGGTGCTCCGTGAAGGCCGTGAGGAAGAACTGTGACACCGCGGTGCAGTTCCGCCCGGCCATCCACCACCCGCCGAGCGCTGCGCCGGGAAGCCAGCGTGAGAGCCACGCGGGAGCGGGCAGAGGACGAGGCCCGTAGAGAGCTCACGCGGATGACAGGTGGACACGCGTAGAGCAGACGCAGAGGACGGGCACCTCAGCCGGTTTGTGTGGCTCTGCGTGTCATTAGCTGCTTTGTGTCACACACCGCGCGGAACCTCAAAGCCTTTCTCTGCCAAGGGAGCTCAGGATACCTTCCCTGCGCTAAGGTGACAGATCACAGCAGTCACAAAGGCAAAGCCAAAGGCCCTCCGCACACACCGTGGATAGTCAAAAATTTAAACCAAGGTTTTAAGAGAGGAGAACAAAAGCACATAAACCAAAAACAAGCCTCCTTTACCGAGGCGCGTGGGGCCTGCTTGGGGTCTGTGTTCCCATCTGACATCGCGAGCTCTTTTCCTAGGGAGAGGTGGCCGGCTGACTACGGCTTTACGCGGAAGTACGCGTGGTACACGCGCCGGCGTTGGCCTTGAGCCAGAGCAGCAAGCGTGGGCGCCTGTGGGCGTCTGACACGGCTCCCTGAGCGCTGCTCAGCTGTCCTCAAAGTTCCCACCAACAGCAGCAGTTTGATCATCGACATCCACATCGGAAAGCAGAGGAGGTGACCTGCTCAGCATCCTGTGTCACCTGAGCGTGACTGGAGGAGGGGTCCTGGACCGGAGGCTCCTGATAGAGCTGCGGAGCTCGGCTGTGGGAGGAGATGTGTCTGTTCCCTGGATATACCAGAGCCAGGCCAACGCCGAGTGACCCAGGGAGAGAAACAGCAAAGAAATGAAATTGGACCTGCCGCCCCGAGCCGCCAGGAGCTGCCCTCCCCGGAGTCCCACCTTCCAGTGCCTTCCTCCTCTGTCTGCTGCTTCCTCTGCCAGGGCTGAGGACGCCTGGCTCCAGGTCACCCGCCACACATGTGACCGGGTTGAGAGGAGGTGCTCTCTCCTGTCTGGGTTTACCCTGCGCAGAGCCAAGGCAACCTGGTTGAGTTGAGGTAAATTCCTCAACTTCAGAGTCTTCCTCTCTCCTGTCACTCCCACAAAGCAGTAAGTTTGAGTTTCCAGAGTTTGTCACGTTCACCCCCAACAGCAGGGTGGGGAGTCTGACCACCCCACCCCACCCCCCGGCCTTCCAGACCAGACTTAGGCTCTGCTGACGGCGCCTCTTATGGCCACTGCCCGGTGCCGTGCTCCAACTGGTTCCCAGGTAACTAGGTCTCCAGGGAAAGGTGAGCCTCCTGCGTGCAGCTTCCTAACAAGACCGCTACAATCTCCACGGCCTTCTCCTCAGTCTCAAGCACCCGAGGCCCCGTCCCACAGCCTGGTCTCCTCAGCTGACTTGGACGCCGCTGTTCCTAGTCTTACCTTCTCCTTGCTTTGTACCGGCAGAGACACATGTTCCGAGGCCTTCCCATAGTGCCCTTGGGAATTCTGTCAGGGTTTTAACACACGGCCACCACCCCTGCCAGCTGCAACCTGATCCCAAAGAGAGGGTGTTTAAAAGCATGAATTTTGCTTCCCGCTGCCAAGGCACACTAGAACACGTGGCTTCGAAAGTTCGCCGTTTGGCTGGTGCCGGGGACTGTGCACCAGGTGTGAGTTGTGAGGGGAGGTGTGAGCAGGCGAGGGACAGACTTCCACTAGAAAAACACCACGTCCTTCATCCCCCAGTACTTGGGATGAAACCCAGCGCCTGCGAACTGAGCTCATCCCGAGCCCCTTTCTATTTTGAGACAGGATCTCCTGCGGCCACTATGTTGTCCAGGCTGAGTTCAAACCTGTGATCTTCCTGCCCCAGCTTCCCAGCGTGCTGGGATGGCCGGGTGTACCACCAGCCCCGCAGAAAACAGGAAATCCCTGACTATGGCCACATCCTCCACCATGGCGCTGGATCTCAGAGCTCATTGTGCACAGGAATTACTCAGGAATTTGTCTAGAATGTGAATTCTTGGGCACCATCTCCTTGGATTCCGATGCAGTTCATGGAGGAAGGGGAGTCCACCTGTTCCTAGGCTTCCCAGGTGGTCCTGGCACCAGTGATCTCCAAAATCTACAGAACCTGCACACGGAGAAAACAGTGGCAAAGCAGGACCCGAAGCCGGGCACCCGGGACGGGACTCCAGGGCACTTGACCTCACACTCCACCGCACACAGCAAGTCCTGGGGAACTTTTACAGTCCCCAGGCCCAGACTGTCCCTGTTACAGTTAGGTCATTCACTGTGAGTGCAGAGGACAGACAGTATTTTTTAACCCCTATGTGGTTACAGTGTGCAGCAGGGTTTCAGAATCGCACAGAAGGCTTCTGCTTATTCCCAGCTGTCTTACCTGGGTGTTCCAGGGAGGAAAATCAATTTACTGTTCTCATAAGTTTGGAGACCACTGCATGCTGTGTTCTCCACTTAGAAAATCATATTATATATCATCATATAAAAAGCTGTGCACAGTCCTACAGTGAAGAAACTTCATCAGCTTTGCTTAACTCACATTTCCCAAAGTATTTCATTACAAACTTCTTCCTCATTAGCCTTCTACCAAACCAGGGTTCCTAGGAAAGGAAGCTCCCCGGGTACCACAGCTCTAAAGAGGCGCAGAAATGGTCCAAATGCCGAGCAGCAATCATAACAAGCAGCGGGGTCTCCCGAGGACTCTTCCTGGGGCCTGGCTCCTTCACGTCTCTGGGAGACCAGCTCCCCGAGGAGGGGCCCGTCTGCTGGGAAAGGCCCTGGAAAGGCTCGGAGGGGCACTTCCACACGGGCCCAGGGCCATGGGAGAAGACGGCACCTCTCCCTTCAGTAGTTGAGCAGGCACCCCGGCTGAGCCCTGCAGTCCTCCAGTGTGTGCTGCCCCTCATGCCCAGGGGAAGCCAGCCACCTGCCCAACAGAAGCCTGCTTTCTGGAAGTACCCAATCAGCTCAGTATCTGCAACTGAATTTAGTCAGGGACTACTGTTGGAACGTACGTGTAAATCAAAACACAACATCGCCTCCCATAAATACACATAATTATTATTTCTCAATTAAGTTTTAATGGCTTAAAAATGTTTTTAAGAAACCATAGAATAATAATAAGGGTGATTCACCCACTATGTGGCTATCTATGGGGCAACCACAATGAACCTCCAAGCGTGTTGACCAAGATTTCATACACTGTATTAGGGCCTTCAGACTCGAAGAGACTCATTGTGCTCCAAGACCTTGTTTCCCTTGAAATCAGAATTTAAAAGAGAAACTCAACAGACTGAGACCAGCAAAGACTACTCCAGATGCACATTACATACATACAGATATGTCAGCTCACGCTCCTAAGATAGAGGGTACATACATGGATGTGGTCATTTAATCCATGCAACAATCCTTCAACTGAAGTACTATTATTGTCTTTAGTTTAAGAAGGTGAGAAATTTTAGACACAGAGTATTGAATTAGACCCCAATAGTCTCACCAAAAGGGGCAGAGTTGGAACCCAGCAGTCTGACTTAGAATACACTCGCCCACCACTCTGCAAACTCTCATGAGGGGATCTATGAACTCCATATTTGGAGATAGTCAAATGATCCTTCTCTGTATGTCTGTCTTTCTGTCGTTCTTGTCACTGGAACACACACCCCTACCTGCTGGGCCTCAGTGTGAGCTTCACTGTCTCTTTCTAGGAAATCCTCGAGACTGTTTTTGGAGGGTCAGTTTGTGGTCATAAGTAGCTATAGATGCTCTTTATCAGAGAAGCATCTCATTTCTCCATTAATTTTAGAAGATAATTTTACAGGATATAATAGTCTGGGTTGGAATTTGTTTTCTTTTCGGCCCTGAAACACATCACTCCAAGTTCACCTGACCTTTAAAGCTTTTTTAAAGAACTCTGTTGTAACAATAGTGGGTGTGCCTTTGTCAGCAACTTGCTACTTTTTCTGACAACTTTTAAGATTCTGTTCTTATGTTGGACTTCTGGGATTTTGAGTATGATGTGTCATGGAGAGGCTCCCATCTGATCTTGGCTATTTGGGTGCTATAAGCCTAATTTATGTGCATGTTAAATTCTTTTCCCATTGTTTAAAGTTTTCTGCTATTAGTTCAGTAAGTGCTTTCTTTGTGCCATTTGTGCTGTCTTCTGATCCTTCTTGAATTCTAGTATCTTAAATTAGTCTCCCTTGCATCATCTAGCAGCTGTTGGATCCATTTTTCACAATCTCTTATTGTGTTTAAAGTGTGTCTCATTCATCGATCACAGACACGTGCCCTGTCCTCTAGATGTGACTCTGTCCTCATACTGTGATGTCTGCTGCCTATGCTTCTGATGGAACTTTTAATCTCCTGAATTTCTCTTCGCTATTTGTTGATGGATTCTGATTGTCTTCTATGCTGGGCATTTCTGCTTTGTATTTTTTTGTTGTTGTTTAGCTCACCTTTTTATTTGAGTCTTCTGTAGACTTACTGATTGCTTTGTTTATTGGACCCATTGTCTATTCAGTTATATCTTCTTAATATGTACCCAGTACCCCATGGATCTGCCGTTAGCTCCCCTGCTATCCTTTTGGGTAATTCAGATGTGGATTTTGATTCACCCACTCCATGCTCTGTGGGCTGATCGGTGAGGAGGAGATGGGAGTTTTCAGAGGTATGTTGTTGCCTTGTCTTTTCAAGTTTCCATTTGTTTGTCAGGCTGGCGCTTGCAGGCTGATGGTAATGGAAGGCTGTGTGCTCGTAGGGAGACCTATTTAGTTCATGTCAGCCTTTCAGTGATGCCCCCTGGACCTGGCTAACTACAGGCCACTGCCTCTGCCCCAGGATCCAACCTCTTTCATTTATTTAGATGAGGAAGCTGCAGCCTGTTCAGCTCAGTAGCCATTTCTCTAGGAATGGGTAAAGTGGGGGTCCAGGTGCTGAAGGCACACTGAGAGAGACAGTTAACAGCAACAACTGTCACCTTGGTTACGAAAAAATCAGCAATAATAATAGAGTCCAAGACAAACTAGCTATTCACACATCTTGTGAACCAAATCTGTACCCCCCAAAACTGTAGAAAAGAGATCTGTTATCACAGAATAGACACTAAAGGAAACCAAATATTGACCTATCTACTAGCTTAGGCACTTTATATTCACTAACAATAGAACACTGTTCAGTGTTAAAAGGATAGGGTAACTATCTAAAGATTTACAAGTTTCAGTGGTTATACTGGTAAAGATAGAGGGGGTCAGAAACTGGAGGACGGGAAAGGTGAATTTTGATAAATTAATTAATAGAAGATAAAAAGAGGAAGGAGTGGGGTTAGGGATCCTACTTCAGGGTAAAAGGAAGTTAACAGTGTTGACACCAATGACAGAGAACAGGAACAAATAAATACAAAAGAAGGGAGTAAAATTAAAGGAAAACAGTTAAAAGAAGAAAAAACACAGAGAAACTAAGCCCCGTCCCGCCCCAAAAAAGTCAGTGAAGGAAAAAGCAGACAGAAAAAGAATAAAAAATGAATCTATTTTTTAAAGCTTCCTTTTCTGCTTTTCACTCCACTGAGAAGAGCTTAGGGGAACTTGAGCCCTTTTTCTTGCAGGAGAATCACGGAGTCCTGTCTACAACCTGGGGCTCTGTGCTGAGCTTCCGCCTTCCATTGAGGCCCTTCTTCTCGGAGTCTTGACCTGTTTGCTCAGAAGGAGGCATTCAGCTGCTTCTTCAGCTCCAGAAACTTGCTCACTTAGTTCCCCTTCTGTCCGGCCTGGAGTCCCTCCTTCTGATAGATTCCGGAAGCGAATGCCTCCTTGGTGCGCTGCTTTATTCACAAAGGCCCACTGTTATCTTTCTCAGTTAGGAAAGAATGTCATACAACTCGTTCAGGAATTCTGACTACTGTTTTCCATTCTCTATAATGCAGCTGACACATAAGACATATTAATCACGCCCGGAATGGAGCTAAAGTTATTCTCAGCCTGAATTTTTATTTTCAAAAAGAACACTGCTCAAAGAGTAAAATATTTCATATGAAAATTGTAGTGCCTTTTTAAAAACATCCTGTCTACTAGAACAAACGTGATGCCCTTGAAGTTTTAGACGTCTTTTATTTTACATCGCGGTCTTAACCTGCAGATCCTTGACGCCTCTCCTAACCTGCTTTCCCAGTGGGAAACCGTGGCCCTGGAAGTCCACGTGCGGCCTGGGGTGCGGCCGGCCGACAGTGGAGTCACCCTGCTTGTCATACACAGGCAGCTCCTCCTCCCACGAGTGTGTCCATCATCTTATACCTGCGCTCCTGGTGTTTGATTTTCCAAATATCCAAGTGTAGTATCCAGTGTCCCAGAAAGTAGGGGGGAGGAGTTTGAGAGCGGAAAGAAGGATCGTCCCTGAAAAGGCAGAAAGCTGAGGAGGTGGGGCTGCTTCTGCTAGGGCCTGTGGTCTGACGGAGGCGAGGCGCCTGGGGCTGGACATTCAGTACCCGGTGAGGCTTGAGCTGAGGTACAGCGGAGCACGGGATAAACCGGGGAGCCCCGCCACCTCTGCACAAAATGCACGGGGCTCTGTCTCCCTCGGGACAAATGCTTCAAGAACAGACACTGAATATCTTTGGGCAGGATCAGCTTTACTAATTGCGCCATCAAAATCTATAATTTAATCATTAAAATAAATGTAATCTAAGTACTAAATCCTAAATGATGTTATAACACTGACATGTACAGGGAAGAAAGTTACTGAAGTTGGTGTCTATGACTCACTTCGGAGCAAATCACAAAAAGATGGGTTCATGGACGCACTGATGGATGGATATATTAATGGGATATATATAATACATACGTCTATATATAATGAGATAAATAAATATTAGCCATTACAGAACCTGGGTGTAAGGGGTTTATTTTCAAAATGTCTCTACGGGAGAAATCTTTAACAGAAAATTTTGCAAAAAAAGTATAATCTATAATCATGGGCCAGTGAGGCGCGCTTCGGGCCTGCGCAGATTGAATCCCACAGCCTGCTGTGGTCTGTCCTGAGAGGCACGCTCTCACTTCGGCCTCCTGCTGGGCCTCTTTTCCTCCCTCTTCTCCCTGGAGTGGAAGTTCTGGCTCTTTTTGTTTCTCATACCATGATGTATTCATGTAGCCGTCAGGCATGCTGCAGATCATGCGAACCCTCGGGGTGGCACAAAAGAGCTGATCTCTCTTGGGACTCTCCGAGGTTGGACCGGTTAGGGCAGCTTGCATCTGTGGAGAACTTTCCTAACAGCCTCCTTCACCTCCTTGTTCCTCAGGCTGTAGATGAGAGGGTTCAGCATGGGGATCACCGCCGTGTAGAGCACAGACACCACCCGATCCCTCCCCGAGGACCTGCTAGAGTTGCCCCCGAGGTACATGAAGATGAGGGTGCCGAAGAAGAGGGACACAGCCGTGAGGTGGGAGGCGCAGGTGGAGAAGGTCTTGGCCCGGCCCCCGGCAGAGCGGATCCTCACGACAGCCAAGATGATGAGCAGGTAGGACACCAGGATCACCACCATGCAGGCGGGGATGACGAAAATGGCGAACACGATAATGACCACTTCCTGGGTGTAGCTGTCCCCACAGGTGAGTTTTAGCAATGGAGGGAGGTCACAGAAAATGAAGTCGATCTCGTTGTCTCCACAGAAGGACAGCGTGAAGGCTGAGACCGTCCGCACCAAGGCACTGAGGAGACCAGCCCCATAAGCCCCGGCTACGAAACCTACCTGGGCCTTCTGTGTCATGATGCTGCCGTACAGCAGCGGCCGGCACACGGCCACGTAGCGGTCGTAGGCCATGAGGGCCGGCAGGTAGCAGTCGATGGAGCCAAAGAAGGTGAAGAGGAAGAACTGAGCTGCGCAGCGAGTGTAAGACAGAGCTGCCCCGCGCTGCCGCAGCACGGCCAGCATCTGAGGCACGGTGACGGAGGAGTAGCACACGTCCGTGAAGGACAGGTGGCTCAGCAGGAAGTACATCGGGGTGTGGAGCCGGCGGTCTGTGTGGATCAGAACAATCATCCCCGCGTTCCCCAATAACGTGGTGAGGTAGACAGACAGAAACAAGAGGAAGAGAGGGGGCCCCAGCTCGGGAGACTCGGTGAACGCCAGCAGGAGGAATTCTGTCACCAAGGTGAGGTTCGCCCCCGCCATGAAGCCCGGCACCTGAGACGGCGGGGATGCCAAGAGAGTTAGGAAGCTGCACGCAGGATTCTCCTGACTTCTAGTTCACATTTCCTGGGCGTGTGCTCTGGGAAAGCTCTGCCAGGGAGGTCTGAACTCAGCCCTTCACAGGAGTTTCGTAAGAGCTATCTCCACGTTGTGCAAACACAGGGAAGACGCAGGTGAGCATTTCCGACCACAGCTGTGTTCCCCTGGGGCGTCCTACCGGAGCAGCTGCGGCTCTGGGAATCAGGTGTCCGCTGCGGCCCCAGCAGGAGCGCTGCCCACCACGCCGTCCACCTTAGGGCCCTGGTCCTCTCTCCGTGGCCCCAGCTCCTCCGTTAATTCCAACCCGTTCACTTCATGTCTGGATTAAAACAACAGCCATGGGAGCAGCAGCTCTCCTTGCCTTTAGGTCTGTTTCTTGCCAGCTCTTGGTCCTTTCACCGAAATCACGATGGAAATTTGCACCCTCTGTTAAAACTCCGCCGCAGCGCCCCCTGGCGGGCAGGTGTGCCCCGACTCCCTGGGGTCCGCGCCCCTCGCGCCCGCTCACCGCTCAGCCTCACCCGGGTCACCGGGCCCTGCGCTTCTCACACCTCCGCACGACCTGCGCGTCTCGCAGGAAGCCTGGCTCCTCTGCCTTCTCCAGCGGCCGGACGCGGCCGTGGGCTCGGGGCGGGTGGATGCTCCTCCATTATTGCGGGGTAAGTCTTCAAGAGAGACAGGAAGCACTTCGCAAAGCGGAAGGTTCTGCACACACGTTCGAGTGATTCCTTTTATTTCTTGAAAGGCCTTTAACAACAGAAAACGGAACATACAAAGTCGCCTGAACAGAAGGACAAGCACAGGCTGGATTTCCATGTCTGTCTTCCACCCCGCTGTGTCCGCACTCAACAGAAAGCTTCCCCGCAACCAGCCCCTCCAGGTCTGTACCAAGTGGGGTTTGCTATCATCCTGAATAGCAAACACACAGACAGACACCACGCTGCACGACATACGATGACCATTTACCGCTCGCAACCGCTTTACGACGACGGAAATCTTGTCCTCCTTCTACGGCTGAGGAGGGTAGCTCAACATCCACTGGAGCTCAGCCGCAGGGCGTGGAGCCCCCTGAGGGACAGGGCTGCGCACAGGTCTGCCCACCTGGTGCCGGGGTTTCACACGCCACAGGTGCATCCACCGTGAAGCGGCCGAATGCCACCTGAGCACGGCAGCCCGGGAACACCTGGGGGCAGACGGAGGCTTTGGAGCTCAGGGCCCGGGGGTCAGGCAGAGCTGCAGTGCATCAGCGGAGAGAAAACCCCGATCGCCCGGAAAACACAAGACCGTGTTGGGCCGACCTACTGGGGGAAAGGACAGGCAAGCCAGGGCTGGTGATCGCACTGGGCGTGCACCAGGAGAGCAGGTCTGGCTCCGCCCTGAATCCGCCTCAGCACGACCTGGCGGGGCTCCCCTTTTCTCTGTTCTTCCTCCGCCTCTTAAGGTGTTTTTCTTCCACCCTTGGAGAAGCACGCTGAGGAAGCAGAGGGGAGGCCTGCGCGGTTCCTGTTGCTTCTCACGCCTGCTTGGGGGTGGTCATGAGCCCCTCTTGGAGCCTCAGTGCCCCCCTCCTCCCACGCCTCACACACACATGCACATACATGCACATACAGTGTGAACCGGCGATGCACACTCATGGCTCCCTGTAACCACTGCTCTCCTAGCAAGCACTCGTTTGCTCTGTTTCCCTGATTTGCTAGACCTACCTCACTCCAGGCTCTGCTCCATCTCGAGGGCAGGGGGCCGAGGTTGGAGAACAGCTCTTCCGATCAGCGCCCAGCTCAACCCGGATCCCTGCAGGAGAAGACATTAACAGTTGCTGCGAGTGCTCTGAGGCCCCAGTCGACGCCTCAGTCTCTAAGGAATGGCAATTACCACTCGTGTGGGTTCTTCACATGGCACAGTCCCTCGCACTGCAGAACAGGGGCAGCTTCCTCAGAGACCAGCTCCCAGTGCCCTGGCACCCACGGTCACCAGGGGAACGGAACTGAGCCCCCATCCAGTGTTCCCTTGAGGAGTCAGCGGTCTCCGGCAATGTCACCAATCAAGAGAATATGAGTTGTACCAGCTGCCACCCTCCCCGTGACTGTACCCCGGCAGAAGGGGGCTCAGTCTGCTTTGTCCAGAAGGTCAGTGAGAACCCTGCCCGGAGACCCTGACTGAATAAATTGTGTCTTCTCTTTGTCCTCTCTGGAAGGCACAAGACTCCTATCAGTCTCTCTCTCTCCCTCTCTCTCTCTCTCTCTCTCTCTCTCTTCATATTCTTAGTCTAACAGGATGATCGCCAAGAGTTCAAGGCCAGCAGAGCTACACAGTGAGTCAGGCCAGCCTGAACTACATAGTGAAACTCTGTCTCAAAAAATAAAATAAAATATTTCGGTCTCTCTCTCCCTCCCAGCTTCTCTCTCTCTCTCTCTCTCTCTCTCTCTCTCTCACACACACACTTTCTCTCTCCTCTTTCTCTCTTTCTCTGTCTCTCCTTAAACACAAAAGAAATCACAGGGAAAACAAGAGACCAAAGAGAATTGGGCAAATTCCTCTCAGCATGATGTTTGCCTGCTCTCTGTATCTTTGACAGCATAAGATTTCTTAGCCCCCTACATAGGCATTTTGTTAAATTGAAGTATAATATGTCTCAATTCAAAGGAAGTACGGGCCAGGCATGGTGGCTCATGCCTGTAATCCCAGCACTCAGGAGGCAGAGGCAGGAGGATTGTTGTGAGTTCGAGGCTGGCCTGGGCTGCATAGTGAGTTCAGGGCCAGCCTGAACTACAAAGCAAGACCTTGTCTTAAAAAAAAAAAAGAAAGAAAGAAGTAAGGAAGATGAGACAGAATGGAATAATTTTTCTTTTTGACAATTATGAGAACAAAGAAAAAAAAATGGGACCAATGTAGTTCACTGGTTCATGACTGTGGATAATTCTAAAAGAGTAGCAAGGTATCCAAAATGGAACAAACAAGACACACACATACACACACACCTCAGTCTCTGAGAAAATGCACCCTAGAAGATGAGTGTCCTTCCTACAAGGCAACAGTACAGAACTCCAGTGCGGTCCAGGTCGTGCAGCAGCACGTCCAGTGCAGAGCAGCACTCACAGTCGGAGCAGGTCAGCAGGGCCGTCCCGGAGGAGACGGGCTGTGACGGTCAGCGTGGAAGGAGACGAGGGAGCAACGCCAGCCCCAGCTCAGGAAGGGGGAGCAGCGCGACCAAAGCACATCGGAGCAGCCACACTCCAGGGACAGGACAGGACAGGACGGCACGGGTGGAGGATCGCTGTTCCAGGCTGGCTGCAACCAGCACTGTCTCAAGTTTGGGTATTTCCAGTGTCACAGTATCTACATATACAGGAGGGGCTGTCTTGGAGACAGAACCCAAGTCCAAACACCTGGATGCTTTCCTTCTGGTCTCTAAAGCAAAATTAACACATTTGCATAAACAAGAGACTTAACAAAAATACCAAAAAATGTAGGAGATTTACATAGAGTAGGGGTTCAAATTAAATAATTTATGTCATAATATGATTTCCTCCTACATGCCCATTGGGAGGACTTTATCCCTGGCTGCCCCCAACCTTCATCTCGAGCTACCTTCCAAACATCTCTTTCTTCACTAAAACTACACACACGTCCCTTCTCACTGTTACGAATCTTCCAAATCCCTGTCCCTTTTAGTTCTTTAGAAGACTCAAATTTTTTTAGAGCTTTGCATGATTATCTGACTATTAACCATCAAATATTCACCATCAGAATAGGAAAGAAACAGAACGGCAAAGGGAATGGTGCAGGAAAAGCTGCGTGTCACCGTATCAGGGAGTGGAAAGAGAAAGCAATGAGCCAGGAAGGGGATAAACCCCCAAGTCACCCGTCCCAGGACCTGCTGCCTCTGAGCGGCCCCACTGCCCAACAGCACATCAGCTCCACCCTAACAGCGCCCCGTGACCCCCTCACCTTCCAAAGGCAGGAGACTTTGGCGCCATTTTAGATCTAAACCATAAAAGTGCCCTTCCGTGCCAGGCACTCTGCCAAGCCGCTTACATATAATTTCTTGCTGAAGAATACAATTATAAATTATTCACACTAAATATATTTCTAATCATATAAGAGAATCCTCGTAGATGAGGATACGTTCTTGCTTCGGATGAGAGTTCTCCTGACTCCATTGTGTGACTGTCTCCTCATCATCTTCCCAGCTTCCATTTCGCTCTTCTGTACCTCAATGTCAGCGTTGCTGTTGATGCCGGACTGCCTTGTTACTGTCCCCATACAACGTACGTTCAAACAGCTATCCACCTTCCCCTCCACTAAGATGTAGAATTTATTGGTGGAGAATGTGTCTGTGTCTTTCACTGCCTTTCCCTGGCACTGGGTTTCATGGGAAGCCCCCCACTAAAAGACACCCAGCCTCCAGGGCCAGGTTCTGTGAGGAGTTTGCTATGAACATTTGCAGATCATGGATCCCGGATGGGTACTACACCAGAGGAGGCTGCTGAGGATGTTTGCAGAGCTGTGAAGCTAACTATAACAGTTTGACTTTATTAAAAAGCTTTCTTCGGGGCCTCCTCGCCTTCCCTGTCCTTCGGGCTATAAAGCCAAAAGGTTCAGCACAGGGCTCATGATGGAGGAGAACATAGTCACAGCCTTCTCCCTGCTCAGAGACTTGCCTAGATCGCTGCCTATGCAGATCAAAGCTGGAGTCTCGGAGATCAGCCCAACTGCAGTTATGTGTGAGGAAAAGTGAGAGCTCTCTGCCTGGGGACAGGTGTGCAGGTATGCGGAGGGCTTTGCTGATGAACGGGATCGCAGCTAGTTAGGTCAGAGTCCCTCAGGGAGGTGAGAGGAAAATCCGCAGCTGCAGGAAGATGCCATTACCACGGTCAGAACATCCGGATTCCGTGAGCAAACGAGAAGGAGATGTGATGTGTTCAGAGGGTTAAATTTGCCAGACTCTAAAATATATAGTCACAGGCTTCTGCCACACATCTTGGGAATCAGAGTAATAGCACAGTCCAGGCACGGAGAGGGGCAAAATAATAACAGTCTTCTCTGAAGTCTAACTCATATGTCCAACGAGGCCTGATTTCAGTCAAAGGATGTTCACGACATTTTTCAGCAGTGGCTTCTCACCGCTCACTTCCATAACACTCAGAGCCACCCACAACCCAGCAGCCCATGTTCCTTACACAGAGCCTTTGTTTTACTTCTGTGGTGTAAGAAACTGTTGGTCACACTCTTTTCCTTTGGGAGTGGACCTGGGCTAAAAGAATCACTTGAATTTCTAACTAGACTTTTAATGTGTTAAAGACATTCTCCTCTTGACACTAAAGCATGTGATCCCAGGACAGACTCTGTTGAAAGGTAAAAGCTTTTCCTTGAAATTCTCCAAGGTGGATGTTTTCATATATAAACAGCAAGCTTGGGAGACAAGAAGAGAGTTTATATCATGAGCAGAAAACTCATGCTGTGAAGAGTTGTTTCCTTACTCAAAATGAAATGTCATCCGTAGGTAAGATGAGAACATCAGAAGATGTCCTGATTACAGATGCCGTCTGGACACCGAGAAGGGCTTATGTTCCCTACACTCCCATGCTTGGAGGATCCCCGGAGGGGCCAGGAACTGACCCACCACTCTGTCTATCTTCGGAAGCATCTGTAAGGGGATATTCGAGCCTCACTTCCCAGTGTAGCCACAAACCGCCCAGGCACACCCTACAGCCAACATGGCAGCACAGAAAGGTATCAGCAGAGGCTGGTGGAGAATTCTGATGCTTCTAGACTTAAAAAAAAAAATTCTGAGAGGGTTTGAAAAGCCAAAGGAAGCCAAGGATCACACAAGGCGAACATGTCTCTCCAGAGAAGATGGAGTCGATCACAGACAGCAGCCGCATGAGCCGTGGCTGTAAGGAGGAAGGCCAGCAGTGAGGCCGAGGGAGCAGCGGCCCCACTGTTCCACCTGCAGTGCAGAGACACATATGGCCCTTGGGACTGAAGCCATTCCTTGGGGGAAGAAGGAAGTAAAGGGAGAACATTTCCAACAGAGTTTAAATCCTGAGCGGCCATATTTACAATGAAAGGCTCTGAGCTGTCTTGGACTGGGAAGGATTTGCTTCTTTGCCTTTAGTGGAAAAATAAAAGATTAAGTTCAGTTAAAATGAAATTTTAAGGAGTTATTTTTGTTGCACACCTGCATCGAGACTATAAATTATAAACCTGTTCTTCTTTCTAGAATAGGGAGCTGAATGCCACCAGGAGGAGTGTGAGAATCATGAAAAACGTTAAGAAGCACAAAAGATCTAGGGTAATAAAAAACAGAAGGAAATTCCCTTGAGCTTAAAAAATAAATCTTGAGCCTTCAGATCCAACTGCCTGACACCAATAGTAAAAAAGGCACAGATTTCGATCCAAGTGTAAATAGATTAACACGCTTCTGGAAGAAGAAGAAAACAGAAGCAGGAAATAAGACAGAGGCAGCCATCAAATTGTGCATCTACTGCACTGAACACGGGACTCCGAAAGAACAAAAGACAGAATGATTCAGCACATGGAATTCAACACCAACCACTCATCATCCACATACGAATTAACCATACATGACAATGTCTCTGGTCTCAGAAAGAACACAGAAATTAACAAAGATCTAACTGAATACGTTACCAATCAGCTCGCCATTTTGGAGTAGCCTGCACTAATTTTGAAATAAAGTGGAGTTCATTTGGCTAACGCAAATGACTTGCAAAGAGCTGACTTTGACCAGTGCACCTTACAACCAGTCTACAGCAGTAACAACCACAAAGAAAGATGAGTGATCTATACAAGGGTGGGTTAGGCACTATGGACAATGAACATAAGTGAGATGTGTGTTACAAGCAAATACTAATATCCTCACACACATCATAAAGGAGCTACAAGGAAGTTAGAAATGTTTAGGTGGATAAGAGTTATACATAGGACAGATGTTCACACGGATCTGATAAACCAGAGTTGGCTCTTTGGTCAGTAGAATCATCAAATATGTTGCCATTGCAAGGGGGGAAGAGAGATGGAGGCAAATAAATACCATTAGAACTGAACAATAAGAGAAACACAATTTATAGAGGCAATTTTGTATTACAAAAAAGAG
>PVIR01027553.1:0-22786 GCA_004026965.1 Petromus typicus | reverse complement strand
TTTTTTTTTTTTTTTTTTTTTGAGACAGGGTCTCGCTTTGTAGTTCAGGCTGGCCCTGAGCTCAACCTCCAACTCACATCACAGCAATCCTCCTGCCTCTGCCTCCCGAGTGCTGGGACCACGCCCGGGACTGTGGTATGTGGTACTGATTGCTGCTGGGCGTGAGTCTCCACACCCAGTGGTGTTATGTGGTTACCAGGGGTCGAACCCGGCCCTTGCGCTTGCAAGACAGGTGCCATTGAACTAAATTCCTGGCTCCCTTTGTTTCTTCATTTTTCCCCTGTGTAATGCCCCCCTAAATTAACTGTTGAAATCATATTAGGTTGCTATCTAATCATTTCATGTCTTGACTCACTATAAGCCCTTGTACATTGAACTTTTATTATATTTTTGGCTTTCCTAAACATGTGGGCTTATTTCTTTGTGTTCCTTTCTCTTTGTTTCATCAGTTTCTATCTTACTCAAATTAGACATCTCTTGTCCCTAAAATTTTGAAATTTGTCTTTTTTTTTTTTTTGTCTTCTCAGATAGATATATTGGAACTTTGTCACATACTTTATTCTTGTCACTTCAGATTATGTTCCAGACACCATTTGGCCTTACTGTGTAGTGTACATGATGGCCTGTAAGGTAATAAATGAGTACCAAATATGGGAGTCCTTTATCTGTCTATGAATTTAGGTGCATAGAATATAATAGAAAATCTAGGAAATAAAAATAGCATAATCAAAGCGGGTATTTTAAAACCCAGAAACTTCATTCATAGGGACATCCTTATCGGGAGCCTGTTTACCTTTTCTTTTGAGACAAGGTCCGGCTGCATAGCTTAGGCTGTCTTTAAACTCACTATGGAGTCCAGGCCGGCTGAAGATCTTCCTGTCTCAGCTTTCTGAGTGCTGGAATACAGTTGTGAGCCCATTTACTTTTATACATGAGCTACTTGTTTACTTGTCACTGTGCTATAAAGGGTGAAAAAGGCACATTTACAACATCATAAAATTATACCTGTGGTATTATAGTAAAAGAATAAGAGAATGGAAGGATTGAATAACTTGGGATACATATAGATACATATGTACAGATGTTCCTCAACTCATGGTGGGTTTGTGTATCGATAAGCCCATCATAACTGGAAAATATTGTAAGTCACAAATGCACTTAGTACAACTAAACCAACAGCTTGGCTTAACCTACCTTAAATGTTCCTAGAAATCATTTGTGGTTAAGCAAAATCACTGAACACAGTATATTTTATATTAGAGTTGAGTATCTTGTATAATTGAATACCCAAAAAACGCTGGCAATTTAGTGCACTGAAGAGTGGTTGGTATGCCCCATGATCTTGTGCTTCAGCTTGTGAGGAAATATCATATATCTTGGATTGGTAGTCAGGGAAAAGATCAAAATTTGAAATATGGTTTCCACTGAATGTGTTTAACTTTCACATCATTATAAAGTGAAAAAAATCAGGACCATCCGTAAGTCTGGGATGACTTGTTTTGGGGCAGAGTACCGTATGTATTTCAGTTGTCTGTTGGAGGAGTTACTCTATATTGTTATAATGTTGTATAATTATAAGAAATTGTAACATCTAGAAGGATACTTTATTTCGAAATTTTTGGTTTTAGAATCCTTTAACACATAAATGACTGAGAATCTCTAGGAGTTTTAGTTATGTGGGTTATTAATTACATTTCCAGCATAAGAAATTGAAAGAACTTTTAAAAACTAGGCCTGGGGATGTAGTTCAGTGGGATAACACTTGCCTAGCAGGCACAACAAGGCCTTGGATTTGATCCCCAGAGCCACCAAACAAAACAAGAAAATAACAAAATAAGCTATTTTGTACAACAAATATTGTGACTTGGAATCTCTGTGTCAGTCCCTCCCTTGTCCATAACAAAATTGGTGGATCACCAGATTATGTGTGAAATAGTGTACTCTGCATATACCTCAGACATCTGCCTAATATATTTTAAATCGTCTCTAGGTTATCTGTAATAACTAAAGCAAAGTAAATGCTAAGTAGTTGTTGCACTTTATTGTTTAGGAGATAATGACAAGAAAGAAAAGTTTGTAAATGTCTAGGACAGTTGTGGTGGTTTTCCTGAATATTTTCATTTTAGTTGGTACTTAATTGAATCCGTGAATGTGGACCCCATAGAATATGGATGACTACAATTTAGTAGAAAGAGTAACAGTTTTGTATTTTTACAAGTTTAATGTGTTTGACTGAATAGAAAACAGCTCAATTCTCTTATCAATTTCTTCCTTCCATCTGTTGCAATATATTGTCTTGGTTGAAATTTATTAAGAAAATCCAACCTTCAACAGGCATGTGGTAGAAAAGGGACAAATATTACAACCTTTTTAGATAGTTGTTGATAGTATTAGATACTTTTTTGGGGTGGCCATGGTACTGGAGCTCCAACTCAGGACTTTCTGCTTGCAAGAAAGGCATGGCTCCACTGAGCTAAATTCCTGGTCCTAGATACTAAAATATGTCAAATTCTTGATATGCCAAACTTAACAAGTTCTACAGGAGTCCTCTCCTTCTTGCCTCCCTCTCTCCTCCCCCCACCCTTTTTTTTTTAAGTACTGGGAATCCATTCCCAGGGCTTGGTACCACTGAGCTACATTCTTGGTCTTTTTAAAATTTTAAGTCAGAATCTCACTAAGTTGCCTAAACTGGTCATCCTCCTCTGTACTGGGATTGCAAGCATGTACCCCCATGCTGGTTGAAGTAGTATTTGCTTAAAAGTTAGTTGCAGTTTTGAATCTGAAGATGTCATATGAAATGAAATTTTCATTTTTAAATTTTTTCATTAAAGCCCTTATATTTGTTTTATACTTTACCTATATCTTTTACCCATTTATGATTTTGTAAAATACATTGGCCATTTGGACAATACTGGTTCATTGACTTACACATATTTTCCAAATGTTCACATATTTCATTATGCAGTTACAAACAAAAATTTAAAAATTGTGTACAGTTCCATTACAGATACACTAATTTTCGCAGTGTTTGAGATTGAACACAGGTAAGCAAACACTACCCCAGTGAGATTTACCTTCAGTCCTCACTTTTTAAATTTTCTTTTTAAAATTTAACTAAAGATATTCTCAAGAGCAAGTGGCTTTTAAAAACTAAATCTGGGACTATCCAGTAATGTTACATATGATCAGTTGCCATTGTTCATGGTAAGGTGCTGGTAGTTTTGCCAGCTGTTGATTTTCAACTGTCATTGTAATCTGTCAATATAAGAATACTTTCTTTTTCTTTGAATACTGGGATTGGTCTTGTGGATGCCAGGTAAGCTCTCTACCACTTAGCTACATCTTTATTTTTATTCAATTTGGAGACAGGATTGTGCTGGGTTGTCTAGGCTGGCCACAGCTTGTGATTTTCCTGCCTTGGCCTCCTAGGTAGCTGGGCCTGCAGATGTAAGCCGCTATGCCCACTGATTTTTGTTTTTTAGTTGTGTTTGTAGTTCATGTGTAATGTAGAGTCTCAGTGGTATCGATTATTATATTAACATTGGTTTGTTTCCTCCAGTTGAAATTTTGATTTTATTATTCTTGGTATGTGTTATGCTTCTACTTTTTCTTCAAATGTGAGACTTTTCTGGGTGGTCAGTTTTGTTCTTCATGGCTTGTATTATACTGGTCATTTAAGTGTACTTGCGCAGCCCAAATCCATACAGACCTTGTTTCTTTTTTGGGGATTGCTTAGAAGAGGAAAGGGAGGAGTATTTAACAAATGTATTTCTCCATTAGGGTCTAATTGTTTGTTTTGTTTTGTGTTTTTGAGGTAGTCTTGCTTTGTGGTTCAGGCTGGCCCTGAGCTCAGCCTCAAACTCACATCACAGCAATCCTCCTGCCTCTGCCTTCCAAGTGCTAGGATTACAGGCGTGAGCCACCATGCCCGGCATTGTGGTATGTGGTACTGGTGATAGAACTTGGGACCCATGTGGTCGCCAAGCAGCTGACCACTGAGCTAAATCCTGGCTCTCCTTTAGGGTATGTGGATAGCTTGACTTTTTGTTTTGCTTTGTTTTGTCTTTTGAGACAGAATCTATCTCTAGTTCAGGTTGGCCTTGAACTCACTATGCAGCCCAAGCTGGCCTTGAATTTGTGGCAGTCCTCCTGCCTCAGCCTCCAAAGTCCTGGGATGACAGGTGCAAACCCAGCAGGATAGTTTGACTTCTTGCTACAGGTGTTTTTTTTTTGTCCTTCAGGCAATACTCATCCAATCTTCCTTAGTATGGAAACCTTTACTAGACCTTTAATCATGTCATATCCTACTGTGTTTTCTATTATCTGGTTGACTGACTGCCTAGGACAGTTACAGAGCACCCATGGCTGCAGCAAGTTCCCAGAGCTCTCTCTGTAGTGACACAAGTTGTGTGAAGTTTTCTTACTTGCAGCGTTGGCACCTGGTGCAGTGTGGATTCAGGGTTGCAGCTTGGGCACTCAGTCTCTAAGAGGCTCACCATCCCTGCTCTAGTGAGTACCCGAAACTGCAGATGATACTGTAACCGGCCAGCGTCGGTCCTTGCTCTTAGTGATAGTGGGTGTTAAAACAGAAGCACAAATTGACAGGACAGAGCTTTCACTAGAAAGTCAGAGAAAACGCAAGGAACTGTAACTTACTTACGGACCTCACAAAGGTCAGGGTGAGCTTTTTAATGAGGAGTAAGAGAACTAGGAAGAGACTCTAGCGTGAGTAGCTGGAGGGGGCAGCTGAAGAAGGGGATCAGAGCAGCTCACCTGCAAAGGCCGCAGGCCAAGTTTTAAGGACTAGCTGGTGGCTGGTAACCAGTCAGTAGTTGTCTGAGTCGTAGTTTCGTAGCTCTGGAATCCTCATGGCTCTCGGGGAAGATTCATTCCATTGGAATGAGTGTCTGGTGGTTTCAGTCATGTTGAGCTCTGCTTTTCCTGGAATCTGAATGATTACAAGTTTAGGGCAATGGTTGGAGACATGCAGGTATAGTTTGTTGTCCCTGTCACCTTTTTTTTTTTTTATCTTGTTGTCTTCAGTCTTAAGGGAGATGAAATGTAAATTCAGGGCTGATTGACCTTGTTTTGCCAACTTACTCCCTAAAATGATAAACATATCTTTATGTAGAGCCAAGACTTAAAGATTTACAGTAACAGAGGATGCAAAATAAAAGTAAAACTTTCTTCCCATGCCTGTAATCCCAGCACTCGAGAGGCAGAGGCAGGAGGATTGCTGTGAGTTCAAGGCTGAGCTCAGGGCCAGCCTGAACTACAAAGTGAGATCCTGTCTCAAAAAAGCAAAAAAACAGGAAAGCTTTCTTATATTTCTAGTTATCTACTAGATATTTATAGGCTCAAGTGGAGAGTCATGGTTTTTATTAAAAATTGTCTTTACCTGAGTGTGTTAAGAGAAAACACAATCAAGTTTTCACAAGTGACAAGTTAATGGCTGTGAATCTGCTTGTCTGGCATCCCTGTTAGTGGTCTTTGTGTCATGACTGTGTCATGTCTTAAGTAAGACACATGATTGTGTCATGTCACTGTGTCAGCCAATGGGATCTAATATATTTTCTATGGTGTCTAAGCTGTTGCCATACACTGTGGCTATAACCCTTTCTTTAAAGGTGGAACCCAAGGTCTCACATATTCAAGGCAATGTCCCACTGAACTCCCTAGCCTGCCCCTCAATGGCTATAATTTTTGGAGTTTCAGGTGCAACAACAAAATTAGCACTTTTTTTTTTTTTTTTTAGGTTTTTTGAGACAGGGTCTTGCTTTGGAGTTTAGGCTGGCCCTGAGCTCAGCCTCAAACTCATCACGGCAGTCCTCCTGCCTCTGCCTCCCGAGTGCTGGGATTACAGGCGTGAGCCACCACGCCCGGCACTGTGGTATGTGGTACTGGTTGCTGCTGGGCGTGAGTCTCCACACCCAGTATAGGTATGTGGTTACCGGGGATCGAACCCGGGTCCTTGCACTTGCAAGACAGGCGCCAGAATCATTGAGCTAAATCCCTGGCCCCAGAACTCTTTTTTTTTTTTTTTTTTTTTTTTTAAATTTTGAGATAAGGTCTTGCTGAATTGCTGAGTGACTAGAGTGAGCTCAAGTTTGGGATGCTGTTTCTTTGGTCTCTTTTCTTTGGAGTGCTGGAATTACAAGTATGTGCCACCGTGCCTGCCTAGAAGTCAAATTCTTAACGTATAATTTAGCATCTTCAACACATAATTTTTTCATCCTTTATTGAGAACTTGAACAATTTTACTTAAAGGCAGCACTTGATGCCCTTTCTTTGGTATAACTGAATTGCCAGTATAATTTGCTCTTTGGGGATATTATTGAGTAAAACAAGGGTTAGTTGAATACAAGCACTGCAGTATCTGTGCAGCCAATGTGGTAATTGAAATGGCCATCAAGGTACTAATAAGTAAGAAATGTATTCAGCCTGGGATATGCTGGATAAAGGGATGGTGAAAACTTAGGAGTTGTTTGTGTCTAGAATTTTTAGATCAGGGTGGACTGCAGATAACTAAAACAGTAGAAAAGGAGATAGCAGATAGAGGGGGATTACTGCCTTACATTTTGTCATCCTTCCTTCCCTTCTCTACCTGGTATTTTCAAATTACTTTCTGTTCTTGTTGGTGGACACTCTTTCTAGATTTTCAGCACCGCTCCATATGTTTTGTTTTTCTTTTTCAAATGTTAGTTTTGAAGACATTGATAGACATACAGAAAAGTTAGAACATTCTCCTACATAATGACATCATAATCTTCAAAATCAGAAAATAGCATAAATACTAATGTCTAAACCTCATTAATTGCCCTCATTATTCCATTTAACCCCCGCTCCCCTGCAGTATCAAAGACTAAACCCTGGGCTTTTACACTGGGCTGTGGGGTCGTTCTCCCCCATCCCCCCCAGGTCTGTCAAGATACAGGACTTACTTGAATTTGCAGTCCTCCCATGTCAGCCTTCCTTTATTCCTCAATCTGGTTTTCTGATTTTACTCTCAAGATGTTAACACTTTTGAAAATTATAAACCTGGATATTTAGCAAAATTTGATGTTTTTCATGGTTAAGTCTTGGATTTATTTCATAATTAGGTTTTATGTTTAGATCTTTTGCAGGGTGAGGTGATGATGCATTCTTCTCGTGTGTTAGGTTGCTAGTCTTTGAGGTTTGTCTCCTGACTGCGACTCTCACTGGAGGTGACACAGGTTGTAACTGTCAGATTTTTGCTTTATTCCAGGTATTTTGCCATTTGAAATTAATAGATATTTCAGAGGTTAGGTAGTTGGAAACTGTGTAAATATTTTGTTTCTCATCAGATTGTTTACATGTACGTGGATACAGGTTTTCCTACTCATGAGATTATAACCACCCACTCATCCATCCATCCACCTGTCCTTGGAGTCAGACTTGCTCTATAGTTTAGGCTGGCCTTGAGCTTGCAGCAGTCCCTGTGTCAGCCTCCTGAGTGCTGGGATTACAGGTGTGAGCCACCACACCAGATGTTGTCATTTAATTTGATGCTCAGTTATTGATTTGTTCAATAAAAACCCCTTCCAGATAGCATACTGTCTTTGCTTTTTTTTCGGTCTCTAGTCCAGGCTGGCCTCTTAACTCACTCTGTATCCAAAGCTGGCCGCAGACTTGAAATGATCTTCCTGCCTCAGTCTTCTGAGTGCTAGGATCCCAGGTGTACGCCACCACACTTGGTCCAGGTAGCTTTTTTTTTGGAGCACTCGATGCTTTTTAGCACAATAAATGTTCCAAACTTACCTTTTACTATTTTTAGTAGAAAACGGTACTTAGAAACCAAGACCTGAGTACCTAGGTTTATTGCTTTCGGGATGTTGCTGCCTCAGACTTTCTTGGGGTATAGAGCTAGGGAATATTTTTATGTCTGTGAGTATAGCTACATTTATATTTATTTGTGTCTGTGAGAAAACTGTGCTTTCAAAATAACCCCAGTTGTAATCTAGCACTGCAGGATTCATTTTAGGAAAATTTTTTTTCTGTATTTGTAAGATCTCTGAGAGAAATCTAGATTCTCTCCTCTTTGTTCCTTCCGTGTGTGTGTGTGTGTGTGTGTGTGTGTGTGTCTGTAAAACCAACATTTGTTCAGACATTTTGAGCCAGAAGTACTTATAATTAAGGGACTAAAATTCTAAAGTGTTTTTTAAAAGCCTTTTAATTTTATAATAAGGTATATGTAGGTGAAGTAATTCATTCTTGTGTACTTTCAGGTTACTGAGTGAAGGGTGGATTTCAGGGGTGTGTGGCCCTTATACATCCTAGGCTAGTGCTTTACAGCTAAGCTGTATCCCCAGTCTGAATCTGGTACTTTTATTGCCTACCATGGACCAATTCCTAGTGCAGATAATATATAAGTACAGTGATTTTGATGCTTCAGTTTTTATTCTTATTTTTATTTTTATTTTTATTTTTTTTTAGGTTTTTGGAGACAGGGTCTCACTTTGTGGTTCAGGCTGGCCCTGAGCTCAGCCTCAAACTCACATCACAATCCTCCTGCCTCTGCCTCCCGAGTGCTGGGATTACAGGCGTGAGCCACCACCCCCGGCACTGTGGTATGTGGTGCTGGTTGCTGCTGGGTGTAGGTCTCCACACCCAGTATTGTTATGTGGTTTCCGGGGAATCGAACCCGGGTCCTTGCGCTTGCGAGACAGGCGCCGGAACCACTGAGCTAACTCCCCGGCCCCTTCAGTTTTTATTTTTAAAATTGAAATTTTATTGTTTGTATCATCTCACAGTGTGGTGTTGCATATCTCTGTTTTCCTGTGGTGGGTTTTAGATTAGTTTTAGTTGGGGCTGGGGAAGAGTAGACAGTGTGTTAGAAATGGTGCGAGAAACTTATAATCTAAAAAGGAATCTCCTTTTGCCAAGACTGTTAACTGTCCTACAAAAAATTGGTTTGACTTCTCAACTCCTGAAGAATTTGGAAGTAGTTTAAGACTTAGTGAGATTCGGTTTTATGACCAGATCTACTAGGTCTTGTAGAAGATAAGGATCCTGGCTACATCAGATGAATCTTTTGGGTGACTTTTTGGAATGGACTTCAAAAGATTTAGTTGATTGTCTTGGGGCTGAATGCAAAATGGCAGAACTGTATGTATTTCTATGCTATTTAACTTGGTCCTGGATACCTGATAGTAAGCTAGTGTTTTCTGTGCTCTTTTTTCGAAAGCATTTCCAAGTGAGAGACCATAGGAGTCGTTCTCCTTATCTTCTTGATGTTTAGTTATTGAAATTAATACAGTTCTTATCAGTTCTGTTGTGTGTATAGAGATGAGGGAGATAGGGAGGCTAGAAAAGGGAAAATCAGTGATGTGCTTTTGATAGGCAAAGAGCTGAAACAATTACCAGAATTTTTTTTCTGATGATAAAATTAATCTTCCTATAAAAATTCAAGTACTGTACAGAGTTATATAACATAGAAAACAAAAATTCTACAGGAAACTACTATGTGTTTAGTTGAAAATGGTAGGTAAAGAGCTTGGGATTTAGGTCATTGACACTGCACCTGCCTAGTAAGTATTGACACTGCACCTGCCTAGTAAGTATAAAGTCCTGAGTTTGATCCCTGGTACCACACACACACACACACACACACACACACGAGGGTACTGGGCATGGTGATGCATACCTGTAATCCTTGCACTTGGGAGGCTGAGGCAGGAGGATTGCTGTGAGTTTGAGGCCAGCCTAGGCTACATAGTGAGTTCAGAGCTGGCTTTAATTACATAGCAAGGCTCTTGATTTTTTTAAAAAAGAAAGAAAGCCAAACAACAAAAAAGTTACATGGGATCAAGTTCCTTTGAAGAGATGTTACCAATTTTCACTTTTACCAGTTGTATATAAAAGTACTTTTTTGTGTACATTTAATAGTATGTATATTAGTTAATGTTAGTTTGTTTTTGTTAATGAAATGTATGTGGCTGGGTACTTACAAAGAAAAGAGGTTTATTTGACCCACAGTTTTGAAGGCCTGAACAACAAATAGCAGTTTTGATTCTGGTATGGGCCCCTGGGCTGTCTCACCTTATGCCCCACAGTGGCAGAAGTGTATGCAAGAGGGAGAGACCACACGGCAAGACCAGAAGCCAGGGAGAGACTGGGATCCCACGGTCCTTTTGGAGGACGAGCTTCTAGGTGATGTAACTCTTACTAGCCTCACTTCTTACTCTTTTTGTGGTGCTGGGCCTCATAAATGCTGGGCAGGTACTCTTCCACTGAGCTATATCTCAGCCCTAAGTACCCCTTTTAAAGGTTTTACTCTACCACCCAAGGATCACACTTCATGAACCCTTAAGCTACAAATCACAGCTTTGTCTTACAGTACCTTTGCAATCTGTGTAAATCATTGTAGTGTGAAAGAACATGGACTTTGGAGGCTGTTATGGTAGGGTCTGGATGTCCCTCCAGGCCTAAACCAGTCAGAGGTGGCTGAATCTGGAGTGCATTTGCTGGGATTAAGGGTATGTGGTTACTGAACCGCTACATATGAGGAGTTGTTTTGGCACCACCCTTATCGGGGTAGTCTCGGTGGGATAAAAGGGGCAGAAAGACACTGTGAAAGTCTCTTTTGCTACCAAGTAGGTACCCTGAACTGTTTCTTCTCTGCTATACCCTCTGCCATGTGCTACCTGCCTTAGAGCCAGCTGATTATTGGCTGAAACTTCTACATACTGTAAGCTAAATAAACCTTCTTCCCTTTGGTTTTAGGTACCAGGTATTTTATCACAGAAACTAGAGAAAAGTAAGAGTCAGGGTACCTGGATTTAAGTCCACTATTTAGAAATACTGTAATGACATCAGCAGTTAAATATAAGAATTCTTTTAGGAGTGGCATGTGTTTGTATGCTTTGTTTACATGGTTTTTATTTATTTGTTGCTAATCCTATGTGTTGGTTATGATATTAGCTATAGAGAAGTTTAAATTCTAGTGTTATCATATTTGTCAGTACTTTTGCTTTTACTTTGAGATAGGAGCTAACTTGTATTTTTCATAACTTAGTTTCTAAGTTTTTTAAAAAAAATTTAATATAAGGAAATAATCATCTAGCTTTGTTTTCACTAAATTCTAATTAGTTGTAACACCAGGTGTTGAGTAGGTAATGTTTTAACTTATTTTTTTACCCCATCACGGATTGAATCTAGGTAAAGATGAGGTATGTCCTCAGTCTATTATATTGTATTCTGAAGCAAAGTCTAGCCTCAAACTCATGATCTTCTTGCCCCAGTGTCATGAGTAGCTAGGATTACAGGTGTGCACCACCTTACCTAGACTGTCAGTGACATGCGTGTTTCTCCTCGGTGTGCATGTGTTAGGGTTTAGATTTAAAGTGTCTCCCAAAGTCTCATGTGTTTAGAGGGTAATGGGGTCATGGAGATGCATCACTCATCAGTGGACTCATCCATTGATGAAACTCAGTTGCCTGATGTGCTCTTATGAAGTGTAGCCTGGGTAGGGGTGGGTTAATGTGTGTGTATGGGGGGGGGAACCTGGAAGGGTATTTTCTTGTCTGGGGCTCCTCCTTTTGCTCTCTGCTTCCTGGCTGCCATGGTTGAGCACCTGACCTTCACCATTCCCCTCTGCCATGCCTGCTGTTTCTGCCTTGCAGCCAATCATTTATGGACTGAATCATCTGAAACGTGAGCCAAAATGTATGTCTCCTTCACGTTGCAGGTGCTGGTTATATAACATTGCTCCAGTGACAGAGAAGTGACTAATGCAGCACGTCTTGTTCTTTTCAATGAACATAAATTTTTTGTTTATTTCTAAACAGATTTTGGAGGATGATAGCTGCCATTATGGGTCTCCTTCATCAGTTGTATTCTTTTATGGCTGTTCAAATGGAGGAAAGCAATTGATTTTTTATGTTTATTACCAGTAACATTCTATGGAAGACTTTTGAAAACTTTGTAATAATTATGCTTATGTTTTCTAGTTGTAAAGTTATAGATTTATTAGTAACGTGTTTTATTTTTGATAAAGTATAAAAGTATTAAATAGGATATTCTAATATTTTAGATTTAAACATGCATAATTCACAGGTACTTTTAAGATATTATTATAGGGCCACGGATTTAGCTGAGTGATTCCAGCACCTGCCTTGCAAGCCCAAGGGCCTGGGTTTGATCCCAATAACCACATACAACAATGCGAGGTGTGGTGACTCACTCCCACCAGCGATCAGTACCACACACTAGAGTGCCAGGGTGGTGACTCACGCCTGTAATCCCAGCACTCGGGGAAGCAGAGGCAGGAAAATTACTGTGAGTTCAAGGCTCTCCTGAGCTACATAGTGAGTTCAGGTCCAACCTGAACTACAAAGCGAGACCCTGTCTCAAAAAAAATAAAAAAGAAGTTATTATAAACCATCTTTGTAGCTGTATAAATCTTTCCTTAATTTCCTACCATTACATTATATAATTACTCAATTTCAGGACAATAGGGTGATTAATTTACCCTTCAGTAAGGAGGCTAGGAATTTTTACTGCTGCCCACAGGCCTCCATGGAGCCCTTGCCTTCTCTAGCATTGTCTGGCTGCGGAAGTGGAAAAGGATAAAAGGATTTACTAAATTGAATATTCTTTGTTTTACTCAGAAAAAAATTATTGGATTGATCTTTTTTTTTTTAAGTTGAAGTTTTCTTTTCTTCTGGCCAGTAACTGCCCCTTAAAAGTTATCTGAGGAGAGAGCCTTTTGAACATTATTGTTACTTTTTAATTTTTATTTTATCTCTTAGAGAGCTAATTTAAACATTTTCTTAAACCGCTTAATATTTACTTGAATGCATATTCATGATATGTATATTATATATAGTATATGTATGACATTCATTTTGATGTTTTATTTGATTACAATAAAAATGCTCTCGTAATTTGTGTATAATGGATCTTTGTCACTTATACCGTTTATGAGTTAATCGCTATCATTTTGTATGTTTGTAAATTGTACATTGGAGAATCAGGTATCGTGGCCGAGGCCTGTAATCCTAGGACTCAGGAGGCTGAGACAGCAGGATCACCACAAGTTTAAAACCAGCTTGGGCTACACAGTGAGTTGAAGGCCGGCCTGAACTTTACATAGTGAGAGCCTGACTCAAGAAAAGAATTACTTAAAAAAAATTACTTTCCATATTTAAGAACAAATACCTCATCGTGTGTGTGTGTGTGTGTGTGTGTGTGTGTGTGTGTGTGTGTACATACCATGTTTTGCATATGCATCATCAGTTGGATGGATACTAATTAATTTTATATTTTAGGTATTGTGAATAGTGCTGCTGTGAACATGTATGTACAGGTGTCTTTTTGAGATACTGCCTTCAGTTATTTTGGGTATATTCCCAGAAGGGAAATTGCCATATTTTATGGTAAACTGCGTTTCATTTTTTGAGAAACTGCCATATTATTTTCCATTTATTTAGCAGTACTATTTGACATTTTCATAAAAAATGCCCAAGGGTTCTGATTTCTCTACATTCTCAGCAACACTTATGTTTTCTGTTTCTTTGAGGTAGCCATCCTGTTCGGTGTAAGATGGCTATCTCATAGTGGTTTTGATTTGCACTGCCCTTATTATTAGTGATATTGAGCTTCTTTTCATGTACTTGCTTACTGGTTGTTTTGAAAAAATTTGTATTTGATTTTTTTGCTCAACCAAATTTGATTTTTTTTTTGTTACAAGTATTCTCTATAAATATCAAATACTTTTTTTTCACTCTATAAATTATCTGCTTGATGTTGTCTTTTGATACATAATTTTAAGTAGTTTTTTTTTTTTTAGGTTTTTTGACACAGGGTTTCGCTTTGTGGTTCAGGCTGGCCCTGAGCTCAGCCTCAAACTCACATCACAGCAGTCCTCCTGCCTCTGCCTCCCGAGTGCTGGGATTACAGGCGTGAGCCACCACGCCCGGCACTGTGGTATGTGGTACTGGTTGCTGCTGGGTGTGGGTCTCCATGCCCAGTATGGTATGTGGCTACCGGGGAATCGAACCCGGGCCCTTGCGCTTGCAAGACAGGCGCCAGAACCACTGAGCTAACTCCCCGGCCCCACATAATTTTAAATAGTTTTTTAAGTAATCAAATTTATTTAGTTTTTTTGTGGTTGTCACTGATGGCTGTTGGCTGTGTCCCTGGTACCATTTTGAAGAAATCATTGCCTGGGTTGAAGATGTAGCTCAGTGGTATAAAGTATGTGCAAGACTGTGGGTCTGGTTCTCAGCACCACAAAACAAAACAAAACAAAACACCAGAATCCAGCTGTCTTCTTTTACTTCTTCTCCTTGCTGAGACAAAATACCCAGCACCCACAAGTTAAGGGAGGAAAGGTTTATATAGCTCACAGTTTGTAAAGCTCTCCTTCCATCATCCGCTGGCTCCAAGGTGGGGTGACTTGACAGAAGAGAAACACTTCCTGGTGGACAGAAGATAGCCAAGGATAGGGCCGGGGATTTAGCTCAGTGTTTCCGGTGCCTGTCTTGCAAGCGCAAGCACCCGTGTTCAGTCCCCGGTAACCACATACAACTGGGTGTGGATACTCAAGCCCCAGCAGCAATCAGTACCACATACCACAGTGCTGGGCGTGGTGGCTCACACCTGTAATCCCAGCACTCGGGAGGCAGAGGCAGGAGGATTGCTGTGATGTGAGTTGGAGGCTGAGCTCAGGGCCAGCCTGAACTACAAAGTGAGACCCTGTCTCAAAAAAAAAAAAAAAAAAAAGATAGCCAAGGAACAGGGGAGGACAGCAGCGGTGTCTCCCTTACATCTTATCCAGGCTACTTCCAGCGGGAGCACTCACCCTTCTCCTGGTGTCCTTGATCCTATCATTGCATTGTGAATCAGACCCAACATCACACACTCTGGATCCAGCAACCCCTGAAAAAGTGCCAGCTAGGACCGTGTGCAGCTTAAGGGGGACATCTAGACACAAGCACCAGTGTTGGTGAAGACTTTCCCTGTATTTTCTTTTAAGATTTTATAGTTTGGTTTTATGATTTTAAAATGCTTAGCCATTCAGTTTAAAAGTTAGCAAGTATAAGACTATATTGTCTTTGAATTGTTCTTACATAGAAGTTACCTCACTTTTGATTTAATCTGACTTTTTAAAATAATAACTTTACTATTATCCTTTTCCCCTAGCATATAAATATTTCATACTGACCTTTTTGGAATCAAACTCTTTATTTTGAGATTTAAGTACAGTTTTAAGAACTACACCCGTGTAGTGTACCTTTTCCTTGGTTTCCTCAAGTGATTATATTGTACCATGTTGTAGTTGATGATGGATACAGAATAGTTCCATCGTCCAAGAATCCCTGTTTTTATTTTATTATGGTCAGACTTATCATCCTCCTATAAGCCTATCTTTCCCTATTTGTCTTTTCAAAAGTATTATATAAATAGAATCATAAAGTATTGCGTGTAACTTAGAATTTGCTCTTGTACTGTGGAAGGTCATCGATGTTGTTTATAGTCATGGCTTGTTGATTTTTATTGCTAAGTAGTATTCCATGAACTTGATGTGCTATCGGTTTGACCATTTGCATTAAATAGCACCTGAGTTGTTCTAGAAAATGCAGAAACTGAGGCACATAGGCCTTTTTATTTTTTTGGTCTAGAATCCACTATTATATTCATACTCTCTACTTATGTAGTTAGCTTGCTATGCCAACTCTCTAGAGGGAAAAAACTATATATCCATATACAGATTTTTCAGATGACTGACCTATCAAGGATGGTTTTGTTTTTTTCTTTTAAATTGTACTGAGGATTGAATTGAGGACTTGCACTTGCCAGGCAGGCATGGAGCCACTGCGTCACATCTGCCGCCTCCCACCCCCTTTTTTCGGGCAGGGTCTCCCTGGCCTCAAACTTGCAGAAGTCCTCCTGCCTCAGGCTTCCAAGGGATGACATTATAGGCATGTGCCACTAAATCTGGCAAAGACAGTCTTTTTTGATTGTTTTCCTTTATTCTTTGTCATATGTTAAAATTATCTTAATTTTAAAATAAGTAACTAAATAATTTAAAATAGGGTCCCTATATGTTCAGTTTGATTTGGGGGAAGAAAGGTTGAATATTGTTTAATATTGAATCTTATTTAAATTTTGAGTCTTATTTAAAATAAGATTTCAGATGGTTTTTAGTAGGATCACGATGCATAGATAATAGATATAGAAAACAGGATCCAAGGGAAGCAATAAAATACATAACTCTAAGTAATGTAGCATAGATGCTGTTAGGGAAAATCAGATTTAACTAAGCTTCCTTGGAGCCAGAATTATTACCCTATATAACTACATCAGGGATTCTCCAGAGAAGGGAAATTTTTTTCTTTGGATTGAATTCTAAACAGTTTCTAATATGTGAATTCCTTTATTTAAGAGATATCAAGTAATCAGTGGGCAGTGTTGTTATCTTAGTTACTTCTCTCACAAAGTGCTTGACACACAAAATTAAAGAGAACAGGTATATTTGTCTCAGTTTGTACAGATTTTAGTCTGTAATTGGCTATCTCCAAGGCAGGGAGGCGTGGCAGACAGGCAACACAGAGGAGAGACAGTTCATGACAGATGGAAGCAGAGCAAGCAAGAGACAAGACAAGGCTATCTCTCTCCCTTATATTACACCCAGGCTACAGGGATCAGCGTGGTTCCCGACCAGTCAGTGGGCCCATTTGATATCACCCACCCTTGATCCAAGCCCTGTACCACACTCTCCAGATCCGGCCACCTCTGAGCAGCCCCATCCATGAGTGGATGAGGCTCTGAGGGACTTCTAGACACAGACAGGACAGTTACTGACAGTGGTTTTTACATGTGAATTGTATATCTCTCAGGCCTTCTCCATAGTGTTTTTTTTTTAGGGTAAAATTTTCAAGAACTCAAGGAAGATGGATGATACATGAAGGTAGTCTAATGTATTCCACAAGTGTAGATTTTTGGCTTTTTATACTTTTATTTTTGGTACTCTTAGTTTCATTCATCTAAGTGTAAAATAGACATAAATATACCCAAAGTTTTTTTACACTTCAAAACATCATTGTAAATTTGGACTGTTCCATTTGTTAAATTTGGACTGTTCCTAGCTGGTTACCAGGCAGTTTCAGAATAATACAATAGAATTCTATTTTGCTACTAGATGCTTTAGAACTCAGTTGAACAAATGGTATGTTTATTATCATATTAAGAAAGTTGAGAAGTCCATTCTTTTTCTGTAACAGTTAATTGTAATTATTATGAAGCTTTTCTAAGGAGTCATGTTTTTGTTGCTCCTGAATGGCTATACTTTACGAGCCCACTGAGATCATGCTAGAGAAGTTAGATGTGGGGGCACACTCCTGTGGTCCCAGTATTTTACGAGAGGAGGCAGGAAGATCAGAAGTCTGAGCCCAGGCTGGGGAATTAGTCACTTAGTAAGACCCTGTATCAAAAATGAAAAGGACTCGAGCACGTGGTTTGGTGTGAAGGCTCTTGAGTTCAATCCTCGTTAAAAAAAATGTGCTAGAGATGATTTTAACTGAGGAAATTTTTATTTTTTGCAGTACTGGAGACTGAATCTAGGAGTGCTCTACTGCTGAGCCCTTTTTATATTTTATTTGAAGTGAAGGTTTTGCTGAATTGTCTAATTGAACCTTGAATTTAGTACCTCCTTGCCTTGGCCTTCTGAGTAGCTGGGACTGGAGGCATGCATTGCCATGTCCTGCTAACGTAGATTTTCAATATTTCAAGTCATGTTACCCATCACGTGGTGCTAAAATGGAAAGAAAAGAACAAAAAACAAACTTAAATTATAGTTGCAGGAAATACCTAACTTTGGGCAGGAGAGTGTTCCACTTTGCTTGATTGAATTAGCTAAAAAAGCAAGCAGACAGGAAATTTAAAGCAAAAGGGTAACTTTTAGTGAAGTGTTATATTTAAAGTACATGATTGCATATTGAGATGGGAGTGCTACTGACAGATGATAATTCTTCTAGTTAATGTATAACAGTTCTTTTTTTCCACAATAACTTAAATTCTAGGGTTAACCAATCTTAAGCCTTAAGATATTTTATTTTAAAGTTTTTGTTTTTTGTATTTTTAGAGACAGGGTCTTGCTATTGCTGTTCAGGTTGGTCTTGAATTAAGGAGCAATCCTCCTGCCTCAGCCTCCCTCCCCAGGATTGGAAATAATGGCATATGCTACCAGGTCTTGCAAAGTACAGTCACTTTACCCATTTGGAATTCATGTGATACATATGATGGCCCTAGGTCCTAATTCTTGCTGTCCTATTACATTAGAATATGTATTTTGTGAAGGTAAAATCACAAATCAAATGTGTGCAGGGCTATAGTAGGATTTTATTTAGCAACTAAATGACAGTGGTAAGCTAATGGAAACCCTCAGTTTAACTTTGTTTAGAAATTTTGTTGCATGGAGCATTAGGAGAATGCCACGTGTAAAGACTGCTTACCTCTTAATGTGTTTTTGTGTATTTCTCCCTATAGTGGTTCATCTTAATATACTGTCTATATTACCTTTTTTGTTTCTTATGTTAGAATATAAGCTGTATAAGGACAAGAATTTCAGCTGTTTTGTTCTCTACCTCTTTTGAACAGTATGTGGCACATAAGTGCTTAATAAATAATGAAAAAGAACATACTAATAATAAGAATTTAATTTGGGGCTGAGGATACAGCTTAGTGGTGGAGCACTTGCCTGGCATGTACCATGAGGTCCTGGATGTATTTTCCAATGCTGCCAGGGAGTGGGGATCTCTGGGAAAGAAATGTCTGTCATAAAATACTGACAGTGTATTTTGGAAGATTGGTGCCCTGTGGAGGAGTCTGGGGTGAAGTTGCTTAGGCCTAAGGGGTCAGTGTTACTACAGTTTGGATTTTCTGAAACTTTACTGTAGTCATACAAGTCATATTACTCTTCCTATGGGCTAACTGTACTGGGACTTATTATTAAGATTTTTTAGGGGAAAAAAGGTAATAGTTTGTAGGAAGATTAATTGTAATCATTTCCTGAGGGTTATTTTTTTTTTTTCTTTTTCTTTTGGTGTTTTCAACAGTTTTTTTTAAACAGAAATGCCATACACTGACTTCCATGTATTATGATACATCTTTTCCCCATGGGGATACAGAGAATCTTCAAGCCAATATAATAAATATTAATATTTGCCCACTTGGGTATTCAGCTGCACATTAACTCACATCTTTCAGCAAGAAAAACACTGAGGAAGGAGTAAAGGCCTGACCCAGTTAACTAGGTACAATGAGAACGTGCTGCAAATATTTGTTTCTCCAAAGTAAAGGCACTACTCATATGCAATTGAGAAAACCATCCTTACAACATAGCTTGATTTTTTTCTTTTAAATAGGATGTAGACCACTTAGCCTCTAACTAGGCACTGAATGGCGGAGCTGCACCCCCAGTTCAGGCCATGCAATGGTAGGGAACAGGTTCTAACAACTCAGGCTCCTTCCCTTTAGTTCTCACACGGTGTGCTTCTCTGGGTGGGTTGGGCTGGCACTTCAGGTGAACCCAGGGACCTTTTTTTTGGCTACCTTCTTTTTTTCATCATTTTCCTTGACACAGTTCAGGAAGCTATCCTGACTCTTTGGATTTTTTTTTAATATGCTCAATACAAACATTAATCCTCTTGTGAAATATCTTGTCCATAACTTACTTGTTTACAACAGTGCCTGCAGCATACTGGGTGACACAGACTTTTCCACTTCGGGCATGGTAATGTGTGTTCCTTTTGAACAGTATCTATTCCCTTGATATCTATAGTATCATCCGGTTTGTAGATTTGCATATATCCAAAGGAACAATCTCATGTTTTCTACAAGGCCTAGAGAACATATACTGGTTCCTCTTTCCCCTTGTGTTTCTCATTATTTGAATGAGTCAGAAACTAACCAACCATTCCTATTATGTATTTAACTCATCTCCCATCCTTTTTTCTATTATAATCTAACTCTCGGTGAAACTCTAATATATATATACCTATCTTATTTTGTAAGGATACATTTTTAAAAGTAGTGTTATTGAGTACGTACATTAACAGCATTTATATGTGTCAAATTGTTGTTAAGAAAGGTTACATCATGATTTGTTCTTCCCAATAAGAGTATGGTAGTTGAGGGCTGGGGATTTAGCTCCATGGTTCTGGTGCCTGCCCTGCAAGTACAAGCCGGGTTTGATCCTGTAACCACATGCAACAATGCTGGGTGTGGTGGCTCATGCCTGTAATCCCAGCACTTGGGAGGCAGAGGCAGGAGGATTGCTTTGAGTTCAAAGCTGAGGTCAGGGTCAGCCTGAACTATAAAAATATGAGACCCTGTCTCAATAAAACAAAACAAAAAGAATATGGTATTTGATACATTTATGTATACTCGCTAATGCTAAAATATTAGCACTTATAAAAACATTTGTGAACTGGATATAAATAATGATAATTGGATATTTTAAATCTTTTTGATTTTATATGGGTACGCATCTTAAATATCCTCTAGCTGGTTTAATTTCATTTTAAGAACCATATTTATTGTGCCTTATTTTTATTGTGCCTTATTTTTCCGTGGAAGCCGTTTTCTTGATGTGTAAGAAAACTTTGTGTTGCAGATTCTTAAAATTTATAATTTAAAAATGCAGGTAGTATTACTTTGTTTTGTTTTTTAGTAACTTCATATGTAGTATAGTTCAGGCTGTCCTTGAACTCACTATATAGAAGAGGCTGGCCTTGGACTTGTGATCCTCCTGCCTCAGCTTTCCAGATATGTGCGATTACATGTGTGTGGCAGTATACTCTGTTTAAGAGCAGAAATTTGAAACTTGGGGCTGATCCGTAGGCATATAAATAATTGTGAAGATAGACTTTGTTCACAAATACAAATTGAATACAAGATTGCAGTCATGTAGGTTTTCATTTTGCCTGTAATGGTTTTGATCAAATGTATCTAGTTGTCAAGTTTATGTGTTGACTCACTTTATTTTATAGTGCTGTGTTGTACATATAGTTTGATTCCCCTCCCTAAGATTTCTGATGTGGTTGGTTTGGCCTTTAGTGTAGCAAAGTTAAGAGGTAGTTGAGCCTAGTGGGAGAGTATGTCATTGAGAAGACTTCCTGTAGAGAGAATTGAGTAGTTTTTGTGGGGCCCTGGTTAGCTCTTGCAACAGGGTTATTACTACAAAGCAAATCTAGTCTCTCCATGGTCTCTCTGGTTTCCTGGTTTACCACATGATTGTTCTCATACATCTCTCACCATGGTGCTGTCATTAGGCTCTCAACAAAAGCAGAACTGATGGTGAAATCTTGGACTTTCATCTTCCCAAACTGTGAATTAAATAAACCTCCTCTTTATGTGAGCTAAATGAATTTTCTTTTTTATAAAGTCCCCACCCTGGACATTTGGCATGGCAGTGGAAAGTGAACCAATAACATAAAATTGTTGTAATACCATACTTTGTGCCACAATCTCAGTAGAAAATGTCACCAAATAGTTTGAGGTTGTACATTGGTATTACTTGGAGAACTTGAAAAAATATTGATGCCTGTTCCTTCTAAAACTAAGCAAATACCTATGTCAGTTGTTCTTCAGTGTATCTACTCTATTTTTTTTTTTTTTTCTTTTAGGTTTTTTGAGACAGGGTCTCGCTTTGTGGTTCAGGCTGGCCCTGAGCTCAGCCTCAAACTCACATCACAATCCTCCTGCCTCTGCCTCCCGAGTGCTGGGATTACAAGCGTGAGCCACCACGCCCGGCACTGTGGTATGTGGTACTGGTTGCTGCTGGGTGTGGGTCTCCACACCCAGTATTGTTATATGGTTACCGGGGAATTGAACCTGGGCCCTTGCACTTGCAAGACAGGCTCCGGAACCACTGAGCTAACTCCCCGGCCCCTCTACTCTATTTTAGTACTCAAATTTTTTATTGACTTAGATTTCAGTTTAGTGCATGGTGAAAGATGCGGGTCTAGTTTTAATCTTTGGCAGGTTGAAACCCAGTTTTTCTAGCACCATTTATTAAAGAGGCGCTCTATCCTCTATTGAGGTTGTTTGACTCCTTTGTCAAAGATGAGGTGGCTTAGTATGTCTGGAGTTGTTTCTGGATCTTTTAGTCTGTTCTGTTGATCCTTCGATCTATTAAAACAGAAACACTAAACCTGCTGGAAGATAGGTTACTAGGTAGAACTCTTAAAGACATTAGTGTAGGAAAAGACTTTATAAACAAAATCTCAGTATCATAGGAACTAGCACTAAAAATCAACAACTGGGCTCTCACCTTATTGAAAAGCTTCTACACAGCAAGGGAAACCATCCACAGAGCAAAGAGATAACCTAGATGTAGGAAAAAAATTTTACGAGCTGCTCCTCAAAAAGGGACAGTAAGGGGCTGGGGATTTAGCTCAGTGGTTCCAGCGCCTGTGACCCGGGTTCGATCCCCGGTAACCACATACCATACTGGGTGTGGAGACTCACGCCCAGCAGCAATCAGTACCACATACCACAGTGCTGGTTGTGGTGGCTCACGCTTGTAATCCCAGCACTTGGGAGGTAGAGGCAGGAGGATTGCTGTGATGTGAGTTGGAGGCTGAGCTCAGGGCCAGCCTGAACCATAAAGCAAGACCCTGTCTCAAAAAAAAAAAGGACAGTAAGCAGCTTGGAAGGAAGGAAGTCTTCTCAATGACATACTCTCCCACCTACCTTGGAAACAGAAGGGCCCAAGTTCTATCCCTGGTACTGCCAAAACAATAATAATAATAATAATAAT
>PVIR01027552.1:0-22798 GCA_004026965.1 Petromus typicus | reverse complement strand
TTCTTTTGGGAATATTCATCTCCTGTTTTACCTGCTGTATCCCTTAAGATTATTGTTGAATCTCTTTGTACTTCATTTTGCTCTTAAGTAAAAGAAGGAATTTTAATAACGACTCTCCTGGGGATGTTGTGAGGGTTTAGTGAGTTCATGTATGGATGTGTGTGTGTGTGTGTGTGTGTGTGTGTGTGTGTGTGTGTGTTTGGTCCTGGAGATCAAACTTGGGGAGAGTAGAACTTAGCAAGCAAAATGATAATGATGGTAATGATGATTTTATAAAGGAACTGTATGTGTAAAAGATAAAGGAGCAAGAAAAAAATAAGCAGACAAAATAGAATACTACTGCTGTTGAGGTATGGAAATTTTGAACACAACTAAACCCGTGAGTTGGCGGGTACGATGATTTCTTTCCCTCCCGATTTCTTCCTTCTGGCCTGAGAATGTCTCTGCCAGGGTCCTTTTCCTGTGTTTCCACTGGATATTGGGTATCGGGGGAGGGGCAGATAACTTGTCTTCTGAGCTTCACAGGCCCCAGGGAGGAGTTCTCAGGGAGGACTGCTCCACTGTGCTCCTGGGGCTGGCTTTAAAAAGGGCTGTCTCCCTACCCGGGCCTGCATCGAGGATGAAATTCTGGACTTTACAGTGAGGTTCTGGTATGCCAAGGTGTTTGGAGAAATTGAGAGGGGGTATGTGTATTTTGCCTGTGGGAGCAACATGAACCTTGCGGGGTCTGAATGGATTTGGAAGACTAAGGTGATCCCAGGTGAAGCCACTTGCTTATTTTTTCGCCCTCCGATGAACATAAGCCCTGAACACAGTTGGAACCTGTGACATACTCTTAACCATTTGTGTGTGGTGCTGTCCTGGAAGGGCGCTCCTGGGATTGCCTTCGAGAAGGCTGTAATTTCCATCTTGCCCACAGACTCTATTGATTCATGCCGTTGGTGGCTTCGATGGAGTAAGCCGCCACATGGGGAGGCTCATGTGGCAAGGACCCTGGGTGACCGCTGAGTGACCTTCACCCGGGAGCTGAGGCCCTCAGTCTGACAAGGCACAGCAAACTGATTGTTGTCAGTAGCTATGTGGGCTGCAAAGCAAGTCCTTCTCTGGCTGAGCCTGTGAGGAGACCTGGTTTTGGCGCATAGCTGATTGGTAGGTTGTGAAAGACCCTTAAGCAAAAGATATAGGCAGCTAGAAAGAGATATTGACGGGGCCACGTTTATCCCACCGCTGCAGCACGCTCTGGCTGGATCACAGCTTTCAATGCTGAACACAAGATAAGTAATTAATGTTCAAGTGGAAATCGCTGAGCGAGGGCAGGCACGGTAATGTACTCCTCTAACCCGAGACTGGAGAAGGGGGGAGACTCAGGCGGGCCAGGGCTACACAGATTCTGGCTTTGACACAGACTTGAAAGGCTTGGAGGCTCAATGGCGAGTACCTGCCTCAGCAAGCTCGAGGCCCTGGCTTCTGTGCCTGGTGCCACAAAATAACAACAAAAACAGGCTTATTTAAATGCCAAAATTCCTGGATGACAGTGTTGAGGTATGGCAGAGAGTGATACTCAAACGCGTGGTGCTGAACCATCTGAGCTGAAGAAGAATCAAGGTCTCTCTGACCTCCTGCCCTCCGGTCTCTCGTCTTTGTCTCTCATAGCTGAGGAAGAGGCTGTTTCTGAATTTCTCTTACCTGCCTCGAGACCAGATCCTCTAGAAAGAAACTTGTCATCCGGGATTTGAATGTCTTCATGAGTTATGATAAAAATACAGTGACTACAGGGCCGGGGAGTTAGCTCAGTGGTTCCGGCACCTGTCTTGCAAGCGCAAGGACTGGGGTTCGATCCTCAGTAACCACATAACAATACTGGGCGTGGAGACTCACCCCAGCAGCAACCAGTACCACAGACCACAGTGCCGGGTGTGGTGGCTCACGCCTGTCATCCCAGCACTCAGGAAGCAGAGGCAGGAGGATTGCTGTGATGTGAGTTGGAGGCTGAGCTCAGGGCCAGCCTGAACTACAAAGTGAGACCCTGTCTCAAAAAACCTTAAAAAAAAAATACAGTGACTGCTGTGCTGAGTGCCATCCAGTGGAAAGGCAGGCTCCTGAACACATTCCAGCACATCCTTGTCCACCTGATTCATCTAATCCAGCAGCTTGTGAACTTTGGCTCTTCCCCAGTCAAAGTAACCATAACAGGTAAACATTCTGAATGGATTCAGGACACCAAGGTACAGCTGGCTGCACAACTAAGGACACTCACGAAAGAGAACTTCTGGACCTGCTTCGGAATGTGGCAGGGACAGTGGGATGAGCATGTTCGGAGCAGGGGCATTTTGAGTGGCATTAATGTATCTCCTGCTCTAATAATTTTTTTTTTTTTTGAGACAGGGTCTCGCTTTGTGGTTCAGGCTGGCCCTGAGCTCAGCCTCCAACTCACATCACAGCAATCCTCCTGCCTCTGCCTCCCGAGTGCTGGGATGACAGGCGTGAGCCACCACACCTGGCACTGTGGTATGTGGTGCTGGTTGCTGCTGGGCGTGAGTCTCCACACCCAGTATTGTATGTGGTTAACCGGGAAATCAAACCTGGGTCCTTCTGCTTACAAGACAGGCGCCGGAACCACTGAGCTAAATCCTCTGCCCAATAATTCTTAACACCTTCCATCCTTTGACTCTGTATTATGTTATCACGAGTTGTGGTTTCTGCTTTGTTTTCTGAGGCAGAGTCTCAGCGGGAAGTCCGGGACTTCTCCCTTTGCCCCAGCCTCAGGGGTCCCAGGGTCCCAGGCTTCCACCACTACCCCTGCTGCTCATGATCCTTCCTATACTATCAGAACAAGGAGGTCTGGGTTGCAAAAGAGGATTTATTTTTTGCACCTGTGTGTTAAGTCTTAGCCCACAAGTTAGAGAAAAACAGACACATGAGGGCCACCTACATAATAATTTTTAAGATTTAAACACAAACCATACTTTATTTTTTAAAATCAAACCTGGTACAAGATTCTCAATCTCAGGTTGCTGAAAACTGACATTATTTGTTTTCTTGTGACGCTTCACACACATAATATAATCCTTTTCGCCAGCTGATATCTTTACTGTCAGTTTATTTAATATACTCAGAGTGAAAGGCAAGTTCCTACACCACGAATGAAAAGGTAAATCAAACAACACAAAACCAAAAAGACTTCTCTAGGGGAGAAAAGTAGGGGGAAAAAACTGGAGAAAGAATTCCTATGCAACCTTGACAAAAGACTATTTTCTTAAATATATAGAGTTAACAGATCAAGACAACAATGAAATGTAAAATGTGTAGAGATCAGATTTCGGAGAAAATACAATGCAAGTATCCAATAAAGATGTTTAGCCTCCTCAGGAAACCAAGTTAAAATTACAGGGAGACACTATTTTAAGATCTATTAATTGGCAAAAGTAAGGAGGTTGGCCCATGATGTGACAAGGAAAACAGACATGCGTGTGAGTATTGTCTGTATGGAAGGGAAGTTAACAAGATATCTATCAAAATATCTACAAAATATCAAATATGGCATAGCAATCCCACCTCTAGAAATTTAATCTGTATCTATAGCTACACATGATATATTTTTTTTAAATTTACATGGAAATACAGTTTTTAATAGGGAAATACTGAAACTAACCAACATGTATGTGAACAGAGTCCTGTTTAAGTATCTAGTTTAAATGAACAAAGACATAATGGTTCTATTGGTACCGACACAAAACCATTGCTAATTTTTTTTTAAATGCAAAGAGGGGAACACTTTGTGGTCTGTTCTATTTGTACCAGACATACACCCAACAGACATGCTTGTACATGCAAAGAGTATTTCTGGAAAAACAGACAAAAAACAAGGAACAATACTCGCTTCGAGGATGGAGAAATGAATAGCTAGGGTGGCCCTGAGTGAGATGGATACTTTCTTATTCTATGGATTTTTTGAATATTTGGGGCAAATATGATGAATACATCCTTTGTTCATAATTTGTTAACAAAGAAAAGTAAAAAGGGGCAATGTTTGGCACCAAAAGTCTCTCTCCAGGACTTAAAAGGAGGGTGTAGTTTCAGGCAGAGGAAAAAGTACTCCAAATGCCAATACAGTGCCAGTGAATGCCCCTTGTGTTGGCATAAAAAAGAACATCCAGCGCGTTTTTAGAAATCATTTTAAATAGTGGGTTCCGAAGCTCCCCAGGCTCGGCCCGTAGTGATTGTTGGTTTGAAGACTGTCAGGCCTTATTTTTCAGAAGCTGACTTGTAATCCTCTCTAACCCAGAAGGCTGTTTTTCCTAGGAAAAGCCTTAGGATTCAGACTGGCCGGCCAGCAGAGTTGAGAGCCAGGCGCGCGGAGCGGGGCTGCCGTTGCCTGAAGCTGTTTCCTTTGTCCTCTCTGCTCCTCGGGCCTGTGCTGCAGCTCTACTTCCCGGGGTCCAGCCTGCGACCCCAGCTCTGCAGCTGCGAGGGAGGGCCGGGCCGGCAGTCCTCCCCGGCTGTCTGGCTCCCGGCAGCTGTGACTCATTGCAAGTGCTTTGCATTCCGGGATGCGCTGCAGGGCCTTGGGTCTCCCCAGTGGCTGGGAGCATGAGGCAAGTTGAAAGGGAGGAGAAAAAGAGGCCCCAAGTCTGCCAGAGCACCGCACGTAGGAGCTCGGGAAGCTGGAGAGAGCCTGCCGGAAGGACCCCAGCCAGGAACACACCCCCCCCCGTCCCCGCCCCCCATCTTCCCCCCCCTCGCCCCCGGGGCCTTCCTCGCCGGCCTGCGGGTTCCTTGAGCACAGACCGCGGACCGGAGTCTGAGCTCCGGGTTGTGCACCCCCGGTGTGGCTCCTTCTGGGTCCGGGAGCACTGCACCTATCCGCAAACCATTTCTTCCTGTCCACAAAGAGCTGAATGGAAGCTGCTCAAGAAAGCAAAGCCATCCTCTCTGTATTTAAACAGATTTTGTGCTGTAAAAAGCCCCTGTCTTTCCTTTTTAAATTTTTAAAATTTATTTTTATAGTGCTGGGGCTCTAATGCAGGGACTTCATGATCTACCTCCCAGCCCCGCAACCACCTGCCTGTGCTTCTGTTATTTTATTTCTTGCTTTAATTCTTCTCTTAATCACCATGATATCACTATCAGTTTTTTTTTTTTTTTTAAGGGGTTATGGGTGCCATGTTTCTTGGTTCTATGTTTGAGGAAAGCTCTATTTTGTCTACACTCCAGGACTTTCTTGGATAAGAAATCTTTGGGTTACACTCTGCATTATGCTTTGGGTCTAGATGTCCCTCTGAAGCCTCATGCGGTCATAGGAGGGCGAATCTAGACTGTGAGATGCTAGCACTGAGGGGGTGTGATGACTAACCCTGTACACAGGAGTGATTCCTTCGGCACCTCGCTAATCCTGGTTGGCTGAGTAAGACAAAAGGAACAGAAAGACACTGTTCAGGCCTCTTGTTGCTATTTCTGTCTTCTGCAGTCATGACCGGCTGCCCCTCTGCCACCCTGCCTTAGAGCCAGCCAGTTACGGACTGAAACCTCTGTGAACTGTAAGCTAAATACACCTTTTCCCTTTCCTCTTTGGATGCTGGGTATTTTGTCTCAGCAACAAGAAAGAAGTAACTGACACACTCTGTTAGTTGTTGTGCCAGTGCCTTCTGCCACTGAATTCTGACACCACTCTTTTCCCTGTAGACATTCTGACATTGTCTGAATGCCTGAAGATTTCTCTCTTCACTTTTGCATTTTGATAGGTAGCCCACGGTATGTCTCAGTGTTGAATGTTCCATGTTGAAGTTTTCCGAAATATGTTAATTAATTCTGTAGATATATTTTTCTTTCAAGGATTACTGTAGCTAGTTTTCCATTGCTATAACAAAACAAATGAGGCTTGGTAATTTTATAAAGGAGAAAAGTTCATTTAGCTCATAGGTTTGGAGGCTCAATAGATTGTCATACGCATTGGCTCAGTTCTGTCTTTTCTTCTATTTCAAATGGCACCACAGTGGTAAGAGAATTTGTGAGAACAAAAGATCACATGACAAAACAGGAAATCAGAGTATGGAGAAGAGTCAAACTGTGAGGGGTGTGTGTGTGTGAGCCGATATTAGATATGTGTCTCCATGCCCAAGCCCAAGATTTGTTCTTTTTATGACAACATTCTCCCCAGAATGAGCTCATTCTCCTGTGAGAACTACCTTAATCCCAGGACTTCCCACAAGGCACCACCTCGTAGCATTGCTACACTGAGACCAAACTTCCAACATGTGAACCCTTGGGGTCCACTTATGGCAGGGATATCCTCTTGGCTATTTTTCTTTTCAATTCGTTGGGCTTTGTATTTCACTGTCACAGTACTGTAATATGTTATTTTTATTCCTTATTATTTATTTTCTTCCTTCTGTAGGGCAGGAAAAATCATTCTTTTTCTGCCTTCATAGCTCTTAGTTGGGACAGACCCTTGTTACAGAAGAAAGATTAACAGGAAAAAAAACAAGTCGGGCCGGGGATTTTGCTCAATGGTTCTGGTGCCTGTCTTGCAAGCGCAAGGACCTGGGTTTGATTTCCCGGTAACCACATACAATACTGGGTGTGGAGACTCACCCCAGCAGCAACCAGTACCACATACCACAGTGCCGGGCATGGTGGCTCACGCCTGTAACCCCAGCACTCGGGAGGCAGAGGCAGGAGGACTGCTGTGATGTGAGTTGGAGGCTGAGCTCAGGGCTAGCCTGAACTACAAAGCGAGACCCTGTCTCAAAAAAAAGAAAAAAAACAAGTCTTTTACCACGGATAATTCATGCCTATGTGGGAAATATCCAAGAACATGAATAATCTCAAAAGGAAGCTTTCATTGCAGGCTTAAATACCACCACACACTGAAACAAACAAGGAAGGGTGTGGAGAAGGGCAGCTCGGGCGAGATGGCCAGGAAAAGCCTGGTGAGCAAGGGGAAGATTTGTTGCATAAATTTGAGCTGGTGCCTTCCCTGGTTAGGAGTCTCTGGTGATTCAGAGTAAATCTTCTCTTCCTGGGCAAAGAGGAGACTCCCTTACAAATGGAGATTTCCTTTGTAGATGTAAATTTTCCTTAAAAAAACGGGCAACCTGCCCTGTTTTTAGACTCACTACTGTGTTTGCTGTTGCTCAAAATAACCCTTATTCCAAAATGGCATGCTTTGAGATAGCAGATTCTGGTCTTCCGCAGTCATGTCTTGTGGTGGCGTTTTATGGTGTCCTACTTTCTTTGATCTCTCTCTCTCTCTCTCTCTTTTAATTAAAACCTGTGTTTACTAAGATTACTTCAAGGTTTTGCTCTCTGTCCCCGGTAGTAAGTTCAGTTTTAGCTATTATTACTCTGTTCCTTCCTGGCTTGAATTTATTTATTCGTCTTGTAACGATGTTGTTGCATCTTCGCTTTCTTTCAGCTGATTATGCTTTTACTTTTTTATGGGGTAGTTGAGCTCTGTTTTTATTTAACTCGTGTTTTAAAAACATTGTTCTATAGTGTAAAGTATTTATAGGCAATTTCATGTTTCTAGTGTTACTCTAAGTTAAGTCTTTTCTCAACATTTGGGCTCTTTTTTTCCTTGGATTTCTAAAAAAGCAAGTAGGTTTGTAAAAATGGCTTTGTAATTTTTTTCCCATCACATGACTTCTCCCTAAGATTTCTGTTCATTTCTGTTCAGGCTTGCTCCTCTGGCCCTATCTGTGTCCAGTTTGTTGTAGTTTGTTTTTCTCCCTATACCACTGTATGAGAATGAGGAATTTTGTGTCTCCACACTTTTCCACGACCTGTGGCCATGCCAGGGGCAGAGGAGGCGCACGTCAGCTGAGGCAATACGCCGTCTTGATTAGACAATCTAGCCTGTTTTCCTGAAATTTTGTTACACTTCTTGAATCAGTTTTACTTCACCCAATTGTAGCCTAGAGAAAAGGAGAGGGGAAGGAACCCTTGAGTTTAGGAGCATGTGATAAGGGAGCCGAGAGGATGTCTCTGTAGAATGCGCGGCTCTGGCACGCTGATTATTTTGAGCAGAGATATGTGTGGAGCACCAGGAAGGGCTCTCTGACCTGCCCTTTTGTGCCAAATGCCCTCCCGCTGCCAGGCAGAAAGAACATCACTGTGACCTGGTATCGGTGCTGCAGTGGAGCTGCAGAAACAAACTTATTAAAATAACCCTATTTCCCACTCATTTTATCTCCCTCCATGTCATCCGGCCATTTCTCCACAATGTACTGTTGCCAGGCCAGTTCTTCTGTCTTGTCATTTCTATACAAATTTATCACTTTTCTTTGGTCTAAAATGTGTAATAGTTTTCTGCTCTGGCCACTTATTCTAGCCTTTTTTTTTTCTCTTGGGATGTAAGAATGTAACAAAACTTCTGTGTTTTCCTTAATCTGATTTAGGTCGGTTTAATTCTTAGGCCAGATGGAGCCTCTCTGAAGGCGCAGGAGAATTCTTCCCTCCCCAACAATTCTGGTGAGGAGGGAATTTCACTTCTGCCACAGAGAGGTCCTGTGACCTCAGACACAAGCTTGAAGAAAGTAAGAATTCTTAGTACATCACTTCCCCTGACCATTGCCTGCAGGGTCTGCTTGAGGAGTCAGAGACTCTCTCCTCATCTTTTTCCCATTCTAAATTTAGATTCGCAGAAGAAAATGTTTGTATGAAGTAGTCCTTTGGATATTCCAACCCTGGGATTTTATTTCAAGGACTCTTGTTTCCTGTTTAAGCCCTCCCCCCAGACGGCTGTTGCTTTCCTTTGTCTCCTTTGTGTTAGTGTCATAGGAGGAGACTCAGGGGGCGGAACACAGGTGTAGGCTCCTCAGTCCTGCCGCTTGAGTTAGCCTCACACGCCAGTGAGTTCACAGTTCTCACCAGACCAGTCAGTATCTGCTGAGACACACTGTTGTTGCTTACCAACAAAATAAATCCAGATGAGATTTTCCTTTAGTCTTATTCCATGTCCTGAAAGTTTGGCTTTGTGGCTCATGAGACAGTGCTTCCTGGTCTCCCTTAGCAGGGGCCTCAGGTGTCAGTGTGTGTCAGGTGGCCAGACCGAACAGCCTGGGAGCCCCACAACAGCTGACACGCAGCACTCTGTCTGATTTGCCAGCCTGGGAGAGTTTGCCTTAGTAAGAAGTCCTGTCCTAAAGAGAAACTGTTTCAATCTTTGTTGTCTTAACAGTAGGAGGAGACCTCATCTTGATGTTGATTACCCTGTAACACAGGTGTGGGTCTGCAGTTAGTGGTATTTCTTGGTCTGTGAGAGATTGAAGACGCTATTTCCACCAATGCTAGTTTACTGCTATGACAATGAAAGTATTGCTTTCCTAGGCTACATCCAGGAGGAAACTTTTTTGGATCTTGGTGGGCTATATCTTCTGCTTGAGGAGTGTCTCTCAAATTAATGCTAAAGATCTATTATAAGACTGGAAACTTACTGCTCATTGTTTCCATGAATAGTCTTATTGACTTGATTTCCTATTTGAATAAATACACCCTTTAGAGATTCTATTCATCAAGGGCCAAATGAAGAATCCTTTGAAATAAAAAAAAATTTTTTTAGAGAGTTTTCATCTAAAACTGTGACCCTGCTGGTATCTATGGGATGAGCAAATTGAAAAGAAGATAAAGAAGTGTAATGAGAGCCACAAGAAGCCCTTAGTGAGATCAAAGACAGACTGACAACCAAAGTTAAATCTACATCCAGTACATACACTCCTCTTTCTCCACTTAGATTCCCTGTCCTACACCCCCCCCCCACCCCCAAGATTTCTTGGATCTCTGAGCTGTGGCTTAAACTCCATCCTTCAAAACCTGGCTCCATAACCTCAGCAAAATCCTTTTATCCCTAAAATCCTTATAATTTTCCTAGAAAATCCCTTAGGTCCCCAGCTGTCTGCTTTAGCTTCCATTTCCCCAAACGAATTACTGAGGTTGTTCTGGTCTCATCTTCAAGCCTCATGTATACAGATTTTTGCATAAATGCTGACAGTCAGGAAATAAATCTGGCATAGGAGCACACAGCCAGGATTGCCTGGTTGTACTTTGTAGCTCCTCCTGTTTTCTGAGGCTCAATAAAAAAGCCGTCAACTCCAGGTTTTCCTATACAGTACCCCCTAGGAATGTATCCTGGTTCCCTACCACAAAGAATTCATGCCCCAGGCAGCAGTAGATCTTTTAAATGACAAAGCGCTTTTGCTCCCAATTTTAGATTTTTAGCAAGTTTACAGAGGAATTTGAAAGATTGATTTGAAAGTTTGGTACATTCACAGTCTCTCTTACAGAGATCTCAACTTGCTACAAAGGCGTGTTCTTCCCATTCCTGAGAATATTTATTTATGATTTTAGGTCTCAAATGTTCTCCTAAAGTTTCATGAATTGAAAAGTGGAGCTTTTGGAAGACGATTGTATCATGGGGACACTATACTCTTCAGTGGATTAATTCATTTATGAATTCCTAGTTGATATGCTGTGAGGTAGGGTTCACTTGAAGGAGGTGGAGACTGAGCCTGTGAGAGTTTATCTCTTGCTTTGACTTCCTTTGTTTTGTGGTTGCTATGAATTGAGCAGCTTTCTTCTGCCATACACTTCTGCTGTGCCATTTCTGCTATGAAACCAGTCAACCATGAACTAAACCCTCTGCAACTATGAGTCAAACCCCCCCCCCCCTTTCATTCTTAAATTTCGGGTGCCAGCCCCCCCCCCACCCAGTGGTGGGTAAGTGATTAACACAGGAAATTGGTATCAGAGAATTGAGGTTGTTGCTGTGACACAACTTGATCACAAGTTTCAGAAGCCTTTAGTATTGGCTTATGGGAAGAGTTTAAAAAGATCTGGACATGTGGGCTGTAGTATTTCAAGTATAGTTTGATAAGTGATTCAGTTCAGAGCTCAGAAGATCAGAATGCTAGTAGAAATGTGATCAGTAAAGGGTCAAGCTCATGAGATTTTTGGTTGGGAATGTGTACTCTATTGGGTTTTGGGCTTGAGACCGTGCATGTTACAGTGTGATCATTAACTGTGATATGTCTATTGAATTGACTAAGAACTACTTAGCAGATTAGTAAGTTCTGGGTTCTCTGTGGGTGAGTAGTACATGGCCTGGCAAACTGAAGGGGAAAGACTCACCCCAGATGTGGGTGGCACCAACCAATAGACTTGTGGCTTGGACAAATAAAAAGGGAGAGGAAAAGGAAGAGTTTCTTAGTTTTGGAGGAGCTCTAGTCTTCCCCATTGCCTTCAGATATTACTCTTCAGTTCCTTCAGGCTTCCGGTACAGACTTCTGTCTTCCAACATGAACTCACAGTGGGGACTCTGCAGTGAACTTCTGGTACTTTAAACTTTGACTATCTTCTGGCTCTCCAGTGCTCAAGTGGCCATTGAAACTCTTCTGATTCTATAAGCCTTTGCATAATTATACACATATTTCACACTGATTCTATTCTTCTAAAGAACCCTCACTAATACATACAGCCTAGAAAAGTAAGACAAGACAAAAACCTGTGTACATTTAGCCCATGTCTTGAAACTTTGCAAGAGGCTGAGTTTAAGGACAATGGACTAATTGATCTGGTAGAAGAAATCTCAATATATTTTAAGGTTCAGTCCATAACATGAGTACTGCTGGCTGCTTATAGGCAGATGTATAGATAACTAGGAGCAAAACGTAGAGCCAAAATATTTGAAAATTTACATTTTGATCTGAAAAGAATTGTGTAAACTTGGAGCCAAAGAAGGTGTGGTGACTACAAAGTTTAGTTACATTAAAAAGGTACCAAGTAGGGATAGGGATTTAGCTCACATGGTATCTTGGAAACACAAGGGCCCAAGTTTGGTCCCCAGTACCATAAAAAAGCCCAAAACAAACAAAAAGTCATCAAGTACATTGGACTGGGACAAGAAGAAAGATGCCTTGAGGTCATCTCAGGAAACAGAAAGACACAAGCTCAAGACTATGAAGGTATACACATTTCATCTGAGAAGAAAGCCCCTGGAACAATGTTCAAGGAGGATCACTTAGGGAATTGGTTTCCCAGGATTCATTTCGCCATACTCGTTCATATAGGCGCTCAGTGGACAATGTAGCCAAGATAAAAGAGGGCTTAGCTAGTGCTTGAGCTGCTTGAGCTTGGTATTATTACGAGGTACTACTTATTCAGGCAAGTGGAATGCAAGAGTTGTAGGGTCAGGAAAGCTTCTACTTCAAAGGAAGCATTGGGAGGCCAGGAAGGGAACTCTTGAGAGAGCAGTGCATAAAACTATGAGAATGACGCTGAAGATACAGTGGACAGTCCAGGAAGCAAACAATGCCAAGAACTTGAAATGTCTGCTGAGGAAAGCTGCGGTTGACAAGAAGTCAGCCCAAGAGAGTGGATGTGTGGACTGCAACCAGCAAGGCCATCGGGGCAGGGCTGCTGAAACCATTTGGAACTTAAATCACACCATCGTGTGCCTTGAAAGCCAGACATAGAGCTCCAGAACTAAATGTACTCCGTAGTGGCTTTCTGTCTTGCTTTAGACTTATTCCATTCTATTTCCCCATTTCTCTCTTTTGATATGAGAATGTTTACTCTGTGCCATTGTATGTTGGGAGTATTTAAGTTTCTTTTTGATTTTTACAGGAGCTCATAGTTAAAAGTATGCTTTAAGTCACCAAGGAGACTTTGAATCTGTACTGAGCAATCTTGAAACTGTTAAGACTTTGGAGACTCCTAGAGATGGACTTAATGCATTTTGTAAGATTAGAAGGACACACATCTTTTGAGGATAAGTGTCAGGATGTTATTCTTTAGACCTAAAATGTCTCCCAAATCTCAGAGGCCATAAGATGGTTAGAGATGGGGTTTCTGGATTAACCATTGATGAATTCATAGCTGAATACACTTTTAGGTCAGGTTAGTTGGAGAGGTGGGTCACTAGGAGGGTTTCCTTTGGAGGATATATTTCTTGGTCTCAGTCCTTCCCCTCTCTCCTTCCTGGCTGCCGTGGGTTGAGCAGCTTTCCTCTGCTGTGCTCTCCGACCTTAGTGTTTCTGCCTTGTAGCCAGCTGCCCATGCACTGAATCTTCTGAATTCACGGGCCAAAACAACCCTCTCCTCCTTTCATTGGGGGCCTCAGATATTTTTTCCCTGTGATAGGAAAGTGCCTAATACAATACTGTATTCCTTAGACAGTACCGATTCTAATGAATATTATAATGTATTATTGAGGGGTTGTTGGAACTCAGGGAATGATATTGCAAAGTATGATACTTTGATATAATTATTGGGTTGAACTGAAAGGCCTTAGGGAACAGAAAATTCAGGGAAGGGTTCTCTCTGAATCTCTATTATCTGTGTTCAGGAATTTCTTTTAGAAAGAATGCACTTGTCTTGAAAACCCCTCCCTCCTGGTAATCTCATCAAACAGAGAAAGGTAACTCACCAGAAGGGAGGTTAAATAACCCTGTGTTCTTCTAAGGGCTATTACCCGGAGGCTTTGTTGCCTTTTCTCAAACGCAGAACAGCCTTTCCTCACAGCACATTTCCCTTTCCTGCTGATGCCTCCTTGCAAGGCCCAGGACTTTGTTTCCTCCTGTTTCTACCTATCCCCCAAATCTTTACTTCTTTCTGTAGCTCGCAATGCATTTTAAGCTTCAACAATTTGGTCCTGTTTTGTGCATTTCCCAAGCATATCAATAAATTTGTGTGTGTTTTCTGCTATCCACCTATTGCCTATTATATTTTAACAGACTTAATTCATAAAACTTCAGAGAGCAAAGAGGAATTCCTTTCACAGCTCCGGGACAACTACCCTGGGAAACAAGTAGCCTGGCTTTTTATAGACCTTCCTTGGGATGGCAAGGAAATCTAATATTTTGGGTTTGATAGAGTAATGTCGAAGTCTGTTCTCCAATATAAGAAGGAAGAAGAACATCTTATGGCCTGTGTGGAATGCTTTGTACAACTTTTTAAAGACATCTTGCCTTAAACCATGAATCTTTAGAAGATAGAAATTTTAAATTTCTGCCTGCTTGGCAATCCTTACCCTGATATAAAGGAGGAAGTCCAAAATAGTGTGGTTGGTTTGGTGAGTCAGGCTTTAAGCAGTATTATAGAAGTAGCTATGTAATTCTTTTAAAATAGCTTGCAGAAAATAAGAGGAGGAAAAAAAAAAGACTGAAAATGAATATCCCTTGCCTAGCAAATGGAATATTTACAGAAACTAAAGCATGACTTTGAGAGTAACTTAAAATCCTCTAATTTTTCTTGCCACCCACAGAGCCTTCCTTGTCTCCAGATATTTAAAAAACCCAGGACACTGAGAAAACAACTGCTTGAATTTGAAAGAAAAGCTTAAAAAGATCTCCTTAAACCTGAGAATCCTGAGGGATTTCATTCTTTCTCTTCTGGGTGGCAATATCTCATTAGTTGATGGGCTGCTTTAATCCTTAGTTGGTCCTCAGAATCAATGAAATTTAAAGAGAAGACCTGGAAATTAGATTTCTTAATTGACCCTGGTGTGACTTTCTTTACCATCTGCTCAGAGGATTTGTATCTACCTGTTGGCTCTGATGTTGTTCATGTTGTCACTGTCTCTAGGCAACGTATTTCACTATCTCCATCTCAGTCCACCTAATATCCTCGGGCCCCTTTCATATCTATCCTGATTCCTTAGTTTCTGACTTCTAACCAAAAAATGTTTTCAATAGAATTCTTTCATGAAAGTTGAGTTCTGGCGTACAGTGAGAAAGGTTTCTGGTTTCCTTGACCTGAGAAAAACCTCCACTTTGTTCCTTTCTATAATGGAAATTTATTTCAATTTAAAATCCACCAAAAAGGATACAACTTTAAAAGATGCTCCACTACCCCCTGGGTGTCATATGCATATGAGGTTGCTCTGTTACAAAATACAGGACCTATGAGCATTGTTTACAAAAGGAGTAATCTCCATTAGTCGCCCAGTATCCCGCCTAACTCACGAGATGGAATTGAGTGCATAAGAGACATTTTTACTTTATGGGTAGATGTTCTTATCTTTACTTCCTCACTCTGTAACACTCGTGAGTATCAGTCATGGTATGTCAGTGTGAATGGGATAAGATCTCCCTAGTAGATTAGTGGAGCGCAGTTCTGAGTGTGTCTGTGGCTGATTGACATGGAGGGCAGTAGATCAAGGGGGAAATATGTACCCTGCATGTGAGTGGCATCAATAAATAGGTTTGTAGATAAGAGGGGAAAGAAGAAGGAAGTGTTTCTGTTTTGGAAGAGCTCCAGTCTTTGCCACTGACTTTGCACATTGCATTTCTCCAACCTTCCAGTGTAGACTTGCTTCTGAAGCAGTGAGCTTCCGGGCCCTGGCTGTGGGCTGGGGCTGCATCCTGAATCCCTCTCCTTCAGCAGCTTCCATTTTCTTGGGCTGAGCAGCTCCTGGATCCTCCAGCTGTCCAGGGTGCTGATGGCCATTGCAGACTCTTCTGCCTCTGACCCCGCAGACAGCCACGTGGACTGTTCCATCTCTGATCCTGTAAACTTACCTACTTGATCCCTCTGCAGAATTACATACACCTTCTACTGATTCTGCTCCTCTGGAGAACACTAACAGTCCAGTCTTGTCAGTAGAAGAGAAGGGAGATTTGGTTGGATGGAAATCAGTCTGTTGATTTGTTCAAGATCCGAGGGCCATATATTCCTTTGTAATTTCTCACCAACTCACCCTCCCTAACACAGCTACCATTCCTACTTCAGTTCCTGCTGGTAGAGCCTGGTTTACAGAATGACCTATGCCCAGTTTTCCTTTTGATTCCATTACACCCTGGCTTGAAATTTCTCTTTAAGTTATACTTACAGGGGAGAGACCATGGATGCATCTCTCTCGGTGTTTTCTTTGAAGCCAATGTAGGCCCCATAGGGTTTATCTAAGTCGACTCTTGTCCAGTACGCTCTGACCTCTACTGGTAACCAGACTCAACAGGATGCTCCACCCAGCTGAATACAGCCCCCATATTTAAATTTCAATGGGTACAAACAACTGCAACTTGCTTAGGACATACATTGTCTCAAGGCTTCCAGAAACATATCTCAAAGCACCTTACATCAGTTTTGTCCATCTCTCTCCCCAAAATGAAAAACACCAGCTATGTACATATCTAGGGACCACTTGCCGTTGTTACTATGGATTCCTACTTTTTTTTTTTTTAAGATTTTTTTTTTTTTTTAGGTTTTTTGAGACAGGGTCTCGCTTTGTGGTTCAGGCTGGCCCTGAGCTCAGCCTCCAACTCACATCACAGCAATCCTCCTGCCTCTGCCTCCCAAGTGCTGGGATTACAGGCGTGAGCCACCACGCCCGGCACTGTGGTATGTGGTACTGGTTGCTGCTGGCTGTGGGTCTCCACACCCAGTATCGTTATGTGGTTACCGGGGAATCGAACCCGGGTCCTTGCGCTTGCAAGACAGGCGCCGGAACCACTGAGCTAACTCCCCGGCCCTTTTTAAAGATTTTTTGAGAGCAGGTCTCACTTTATAGTTCAGGCTGGCCCTGAATTCACTATGTAGCCCAAGCTAGCCTTGAACTCACAGCACAATTCTTCCTTTCACGGCCCTTGCTGAACACCTCTGTGCTTTCCTAGTCAGACACTGTCTCAGAGCCTATCTCCTGGCCTCCCTGCTAAGATTGATATTGTTCTCTGTTTAGCCAATATTAAAGAAAATGATACCATACCTTTAGAGAGTGATAGGGTTGATACGGCTGCCAACCACACAGCCAAAAATAGATCTTTCTACCCTTTTTTCCCACCAAAGCTAGAAATCTGTTCTATTAGATGTGATTTTTTCCCCTCAGGTTCATGTGTTGGGCACTTTGTCGCAGGGGAGGGGTGTAGGACATTAAAAACATGGTTCTTAGATGAGCATAAGGTGGTTTCTCAGGCACTTTACCATGGATGGGGCCCAGTACCTGACACCACTACTGAAAGGGGGGAGATTTACGCTGGCTCATGGTTACAGCCTATGTCAGCTGGCTCGGAGGCAGAAGTGGCACAGCAGAGGGGCACAGTGGAGGAAACTCTGCTTACGCAATGGCAGTCAGGCCCGGGAGAGAAGGGAGGAGCAGGGAGAGAGGCACAGCTGCCCAGGCCGCTCCTGTAGTGACCAGCCTCTTCCGGCCACACCCATCCTCCTCACAGCTAGTCACCCTTCATTCAGTGACCTTTCAAAAGCTTTACCCATGCGTGTGAGGACTGCAGGACATTCTTGATCTAAACTATAATAGGAGTTTTCATGGAAATCTGCTTAGTTCCCATGAGAGATTCGTTGTAAAAGAGCAAGACTGGCCCCTGACCACTCCCTAGCTCCTTATTTCACAACAAGGTCTTTTTTTTCTTGAGTGCACTCCCCCTGGGATGCTACCTACTGTGTGACGTAGCCACCGGATGCCTCTCCAGAGCTGAGCAGGTGTTGGCGCTGTGCTCTTGAACCCCCAGACTGATGAGCTAAATAAACCTTTATTTTACACATTACCAGCCTCAGACACTTTGTTATGGCAACATGCTTGCCTTTATCCTTACCTCCCAGTGTCCTTACAGTGGCAGTGAACAAGTGTACCACTGAGTCTGTTCCTCAGTGGGTGTTGTATTCTTCCATGGGCTGAATCAGACCAGGGAACTCACTTCACAGTAGAAATAAACCACTTGCTTGCAAAAAGTTTGAGGGTACTCGTTAAAAGATACCGTATTTGGTACATCCCTTATCTTTACGGTAAGTGGGACATAAACAGTTAGACAGGAAAAAGACTGGAAGGGAAGAGGAATTTTAAAAAGTCAGTTGCTTTCTTTTCCCCAGTGAGTGTGAGTTATGTGTAGTGTGGGGAGAGGCTCAGAAATGGAGGCAGCTCACGCCCAAAGGGAAGGAGGGCACATTTGACCACTGTTTCCCAGAGGAAGCAGGTCCAGTTGGAGGTTCCCTGGAGCTCTCTGCAGCGCACCTTTAAGCAACAGAGGCCTCCCATTAATCAGAAGACAAGTGGTGACATCTGGGGACAAGATGGACTAGTCCCTCTGGCTATCTGCAGGACAAATGTTTGTGTGAATGAGTGTGGAGTCATAAGAGAGGAGCATACACTACCAGTAGCAAAGGCAATTCTAAAACAAAGAAAGTAGAGGTCAAAAAACATCTCTGACAATTGTAGGATGCATTACAAGGCTACCCAGTTGACCAACTTGCTTTGTTCCATGATTTTGCAAAAGATGGTGACGTTTGTGTGTGGGGGGAGAGATGTCCGTGGCCTTGTTTGCTAACTAAGACAGAGCTTGCAGCAAAAACAGAATTCTGTGGAATGCTTTTGTTTGGAAACTAATTTGTTCTCAAACAAAAGCTTTCTTGAACCATGTACCACTGTATTTTAGACAGTAAAAGATTGGAAAAACACTTACATACCATTTACATTATGGGCTATTAAAATAGTGTTGGGTAGGAAAATAACACTTTAAGAAAATCAGTCAAGAAACTGGACTGAAATGGCTAGGAGCATTCCTGTGGCCTGGATGGAGACCTATCCCAGAGATGCCCTTCTTGAAAGTGTTTGGTGGCCCTATGGCTACTAGTACCTCTCAACTTTGGTTCTGGCACCAAGTGAACAATGATGGGAGATTACATGAACAATTTGATGCTTCAGTGAGCTGCACATATAAAGACTAACTTGCATACTTGAAGCATGGCATCAGCTGGTACAAAGGGCATGGCCTCTGCCAATGGACAGACTCCAATCCTTTATATCAGATGGTCGGAATATAGGAAAGCTTACACTCTCACTGCGCCAAGAAGGACTTCACGAAGTGCTGCTCATCACCCACATTGAATCAGCACTTCCAGGACAATTGGATGAGCATGTCCGTAAGTTCCTGAAGTAAAGATTTCTAGGGTCACTTCCAAGCCCCTAGGAGCAGAAGATACAAAAAGTGCATAGATCATTTATTAAGAAATCTGACTTCCCTTACTTTTCTTCCCCATTGTTTTTCCCCAACCCTGAACCAAAACCAAAACATCTCTTTGTTTTAGTGGAGATATCTTTTCTTTGGCTGTTTAAAAGCTGAAGGGAAATCTATTCTCCTTTCCCTCAGATCTTCCACAACAGACTTTCTTCAAACTCTGTCTTGCAACTTTCTCAGCCTGTCAAGCCAAGACCTGACACTCTCTGATGTCAGTCTGCCAAAGCCACTTGGATTCTTTGCTCTGATTGCTTGTTACATGAACATCTAGATCATGCAAAGAGCCTGTGTTAGTTTTTGTTCCTGCCAATGTGAGTTCTTGGCGGACCATGGGAAAATGCACACATGACAACGTATGGCATCCATGACCAAGATAATAACATCATTTTACTTGTTTGGCCAAGTAATTTGATATGGAATAACCTGTAACTCAGGGTCTGCCCTTTGCTCAAGTCAAGTCATCGGAAAGGAATTCCTCCTGTGTTTTGAAAATAGGCTCAGGGCTGACCTTTCCCTAGTGACATACCGAAACACTGCTGCAATTAAACCCTGTGGTGTAATCCTTCCTGCGGCCTCCTCTAGCCTCACACAGATCATAAACGGTTCTGGCATTGACTGGTAGGGCACAAACACGTGCCAGATCCCTCCATGTCACAGCTGGCTCTTAAATCCCCCTGGTGTAAACTTCAGGAGCTCCCTGTGCCCCTAGCTAGGTTCCAAACAGGCTGCGGCTGCAGCGGAGCTGGCTCAGGTGTGGCTCGAAGAGTTGAAAGCCAAGGAACCAACAGTGTAGGTTCCTCTCTGCATCTGGCCTGGGAACCAGAAGCACCAAGGCCGGAGGCCAGGGGTCCAGCTGGAGCAGCCAGTACCCGGTGACTCTTTCCCTCTGCCACCTTTGGGCTCCACGCTGGACCTCTAAGACTGGAGGTACAAGTAATGTGTGCACCTTAAAAATAAAATGACACCCTGGTGTGGATATCATACAAAGTGAGAGACACTGAGAGAGGAGACTTTCTAGGTGGGAATAGAAAGAGGAAGGAGTGTTGCTTGGATACTACCCCGTGCTATTGGTGGAAAACGCTGAACAAACCACATCTGTGCTGTCATCAGGGAAGAGACACCTTCATCCAGGAGCCTTATTTGTGGGGTTGCAGACATCTTCCTCCCCAATGTTCATAAAATAACTCGCTGTTCCAAAGACTTTAGATGACCTGCATTTTTCATCAGAATCGACATACGAGATTTAAATTTGCTGAAATAGTCCTGAAATATACTATTTTATTCTTATCTACATTGGCATAGCAGTTTGAGTTAAAGTTTGTTGCGAGAACTATTTTGCCTCCTGTTTCTACTGTGTTCAAGTGAGTAATAAGACCAGATCCTGTTCTTTCCTTGCAATTTAGTAGTGAATCTCAGCTGCCGCTATCACAGATAGTCTCTGAGGGATGATATGTGATTACTTTGAATTATTTAAGAATAGTAAGCTTCAAGTACCTTATATGTGTATATATTCCTTGCACATTTCCTCTGCTTTCTTCTGTGAAATATGAGAATTGAAATAGTCAAATTTGGTACCTTCTGGGAATTGAAATAGTCAAATCACAATCCTTGAAGATGATTAAGTCCTTTCAGTACAACTCTCAGGAACCACTGACATCAAGTCTGGGGGGACACTGAGGGGACACATGGTCTCCCCACCACTAATACTGCTCAGCCGAGCACAAAGGGTCAACGCTTCTCCCTGGGAAATCCAATCTGGGCCCTCAGCGCTGGCAGGACTTAGAGTCAAACAAGAGCTTCATTCAGGCAGAGAGGTTGGTACAAGTAACACCGCTGTGTGGCCCCTTCTGGCTACCCAGTGTGCATATTAACCAGCTTGACTTTTGTTCCTTGCTGGTGCGTTACAGCGAGTGACGTGGGCTAAGCCGTTGTCCTTCTCCTGTGACATGTAGTTCTGCGGTGTGATTGAGGACAGCAGAGCGATCTGTACCCCGGGAATGGGCTGCAGGCTACAGGGTGGAGGTGGGAGGCGGAGGGAGACCCGGCTTCCTGCATCTCTCTATCCAGCACCGAGGACGGTTGCAAGCACGCAGTAAATAACGCTGGATGAACTGAACCAAAGCAAAGATCTCCTTGGTCCATAATACAAAACCCACAGAGGAACAAGGCAAACTTGCCATCTGCACACATAACCGAACTACTTTTTTTGTTTGCGTTTTTTTTTGGAGACAGGATCTCACTTTGTCGTTCAGGCTCGCCCTGAACTCACTATGTAGCCAGGCTGGCTTCAAACTCACAGCAATCCTCCTGGCTCTGCCCCTGAGTGCCGGGATTACAGGTGTGAAGCACCACGGCTGGCTTGAATTACTAGAATAATGTCTAACATAGAGAGAGGTTGGGGGGTGTATTTTTTTTTTTTTTTTTTTTTTTTTTTTTTTTTTTTTTTTTTTTTTTTTTTTTTTTTTGAGACAGGGTTTCGCTTTGTAGTTCAGGCTGGCCCTGAGCTCAGCCTCCAACTCACATCACAGCAATCCTCCTGCCTCTGCCTCCCGAGTGCTGGGATTACAGGCATGAGCCACCACGCCCGGCGCTGTGGTATGTGGTACTGGTTGCTGCTGGGGTGGGTCTCCACACCCAGTATTGTATGTGATTACCGGGGAATCGAACCCGGGTCCTCGCGCTTGCAAGATAGGCGCCGGAGCCACTGAGCTAACTCCCCAGCCCCGGGGGGTGTATTTTTTTCTTAATCTCCATATTATAGTTTGAACAATTGTATAATATTTTATTAAGACTTCAGAAAACAGATAAAGGCCAGTTTAAAGAAAGCCAACCAAAAGAGCATGTTGAAAAATAGGTTTATTGCTTAAGAAAAATGAACTGTCAACATTTCCAAAATCTTTTCTTTATGCCAGTTAAATTTGCCACCATACAGTACTAACCTGCAGAAGGGAGACACGTGCAGAACTCCTTCCAGTTTTTTCTTCACTGAAATTTTTCTTTAAATTTTTTTCATATGGAGGAAAGTAAAGGAAGCATGCTACATGAAATGTATTTAAAAGTTTCCCAGGGCCAGGGATATAGCTCAGTGGTTCCGGCGCCCGTCTTGCAAGCATAAGGACCCGGGTTCGATCCCCGGTAACCACATAACAATACTGGGCATGGAGACTCACACCCAGCAGCAACCAGCACCACATACCACAGTGCCGGGCGTGGTGGCTCACGCCTGTCATCCCAGCACTCGGGAGGCAGAGGCAGGAGGATTGCTGTGATGTGAGTTTGAGGCTGAGCTCAGAGCCAGCCTGAACCACAAAGCGAGACCCTGTCTCCAAAGAAAAATAAAAGTTTCCCAAAGGTTACAGTAGGTACCAACAGAGATTACTGTAATTAATACAGTAGAAGGAGGGAATGCTGTATGAACATTAGAACATTAGAAAACATTACATACCCTGTATAGCGCAGCGAGTAGGGTCCTGGCTTGACCGTTAGAATTGCCAAAGAAAGAAGAAAGAAAACAGAAAAAGAGGAGCACTCATAAAACAAAAAGAAACAAAATTGAGAGGTAGCATGTCTTTCTTTTTATTTTGGGTGATGTTGAAGAATCCAGGCCTCAGGGGTGCCAGGCAAGCACTAACCTCTCAACTACACCTCTACCCTGTGTGCTTTGTTTTTTTTTTTTTAGGTTTTTGGAGACAGGGTCTCGCTTTTGTGGTTCAGGCTGGCCCTGAGCTCAGCCTCCAACTCACATCACAATCCTCCTGCCTCTGCCTCCCGAGTGCTGGGATTACAGGCGTGAGCCACCACGCCCGGCACTGTGGTATGTGGTACTGGTTGCTGCTGGG
>PVIR01027551.1:0-22791 GCA_004026965.1 Petromus typicus | reverse complement strand
AATGTAAAATAAGGTGAAAGGGGACAATGTTGAGATTGTAACAAAAAAGTAAGGAAACAAATTTTATGTATATGGGGGGGTGGTAGGGTGGGTAGGGCTATGGGAAAAAATGAGAATTAAGTTGTGTCTTATACTGGTACAAATCCCCATTATGGAGTGCAATCATGATGTGTATATTTAATGTACCAATAAAGATTACAAAAAAAAGAATGATAGTTCTGTCTTTTTTATGAAAGCAGGACATCCCCAGAAACTGGTCAGGAGCACCAGCTGTTTACTGCAGGAGAGGCGGCTGCTTATCTCCTTATAACCACCTGACTCTTGGAGATTGTGTCTTAATTAATTCTGTGGTATGGAAGCCAAAATCATAGCAACACAGTGAAATCAAATTGTAAATGAAAGATAAAGGGTAAAGAACTTTGTTGACCAGAGACCTGAGCGTGGGCGCACTCTTGAACAGTGAGTGATTGGCTAGAGGTGGATTGGTGAGAGTTTGCTGAGATTCAGAGTAATGAAAATGTGCATTATTCCTTTTGGAAAGAAGCTTAGAGCTCTTCTAATCTAGCTTTGCTCAAATATTTTTTAAGATACAGCTTACTCTTTAGAGCCATGCTGGTATTTTTAACGTCTCATTTTTGTTATGTTTAAAACTTCTAGGTAAAAATGAGTTGATCATGGAGATGAGAAAATAGTGTTAATGTCTCCTTACAGTTTAGGACAGAAGCTTAAAGTACTTAAGTGACGCGATTATCCTTAAACCCACGCTTACTGGCTCCTCCAGAGTTCTATGCTCCCCTGTGTACAAAATCCTGCCCAACCTAAGAACTGTAACTCCCAGGGATCTTGTTACTTGCTGTACAATAAGGCTGAGTACTGTGTAATATATCACAGTGCTTCTGGGGTAACAAAAGGGCCTTTCTCAGAGAAGTGTGAATCACAACAGGTGCTCCACGTGCAGCTTTACATTTCCACACAGAAGCCAAGAGAGCACTCTGTGGAGCTTGGCCTGGCCTCCTTCATGCTTTCAGATCCTGTGCTCCAATTTATCTCTATTTCCTTTTTAGTTCCTTTATCCAAATCATACCAACTTATTCCATCTGCGTATTTCCACATGAGCCCTTTCTTTTAGATCACTGCTAAAAATTAGCTGAAACACTAATCAAAAGAGGCTTTCACGTGGAGACAATGAATAAATGTTAAAAACCAAAAACAAAATTCTGGGATTCCATGAGAGCCATCTCTTTACTTCCCTGCTTATGTTTGCATAGTTTCAATGTATTACAGGGGACTTTTCAATGAAAGCCACCTGCTTGATAGGTCATACCTGTATTTACCTCTTCTCTATCACTCTTCAGTGTAATCTATGACCTAGATAGTAATTTAGTATCGTGCTATAATATTGGCTGGCATGACCATCACAATATGTGATTGGTAGTGTATTGGAGAGGAGAGATTGACTGGGAATGGGATATGATGTAGACATTATATTAGACCTCCAGCTATGATATAGGAGATATTATAACTCCTAATATGCCAAATGTCAGATACCCCAAGTTCGTGTTCCCCAAAATCAAAGAATTAATTCTAAGGAACAATGGTTAAGAGTAGGAAATAATGATTGAGAGATATAGTCTCTGGGAGCCAGGAGAACTCCCCAGTAAGTAACTAGCCACCCCACTCTTCAGGGGAAGGTTTTTAAAGCACATCCATGTGGGTTCAACATGGGTTAAAGCTATGATCAACCAATAAGGTTACAAGTATAGTCGCTTAGGCAACAATGATCCAGTGGGGAAGCAAGTCATGGAGTAGGTCTGCACGGAAAGATAAAAGACTTTCTCAAGAAGATGATGTGTCTGTGGATCTTGCTCACCTACTGAGGTGACTGGTGTTTGTCTACACTTCATTAGACCAGCAACAGCTTATCTCATGCTTGGACATTTTATCTTCATATTGAGGCCTCATCTGTAATTTATCTGCTTCTGGCTACAGTTGTACTGTTTTTTCATTTTCTGCACTGACTCTGTGGAGGGCCCAACCTGCTCACACTCACTGCCCATCATATTTTCATCATATTTTCAATGTCTGACAGGTAGCTAACACCCACAAGCTCTGGAAGGGCTAGCAAAGAGCAGGTCAGAGGGACCCACAGCACCATCTCATTCAACAGGTAAGGCAGGATCCATCTTAGCTGCATCCGCCAGCATGCGCCTTTGTGACAACTGAACATCCACATCTAGAAATGGAGGTGGGTGGGAGCAGCGAGTGATCTCTGTCCCTTCCTTGGAGCTCACTGCCTCATTTGTTTTGGCTCCCGAAGGTGGCTGGGAACTTACCTGACTGCACACAAACAAGCACAACTTTGAGCAGCCAGCCACTATCTCGCTGCTGCTTTGGAAGAGCAGAGGGAATCTCCTCCCTGCTTTCTTTTGAATGTTCACTTCAGCCCACCCCCACCCCTCCCACACAGATACAGACGGAGCTGTGTGTGGATGCATGTGGAGAGCTATCAGCTGAGATTTAATGACAAGTATCACTGTCAGATTTTACAAAATGGAATTTCATCAGATGGTGAAGGAATATATCTGCATAGAAACTACAGAGGGAATTTTGACAGTGTTTTCAATCCAGTTATCAAAGCATTTGCAGTTCAAAGCAGGTGAAACAATAATGTAATCTTAGCGCTGAATGCTCATTTGTAGCTGAGTGTTTCAATAAATAAAATGGCCTGGGAAATGAAAGCAGACCTGTTGTCTCCAATCCACTAAATTTAATATCCAGGGTATTGACTGACAGCTCTTTATCACCGTAATTAGTATGGATTGTTCCCGAGGCTGTTGATCAATCTTCTTACCTCCATGGACTTGAGTTGCTGTTTTCTGCCTCACTTGCCCTCCCCACCCTTTGTTTTAATATTGATCTTGCCGATTGTGTTCTGCCACAAAGATGTTACTAATTTTGACAAAAGAAAACTCAGGGTGACCAGGGATGGCAGAGCAGTAGTTACTGCTCAGCGATGTGAGCCTGTGATGTCACTCTTCTCCGTCACCATAGCTTGTGACTTGGCTCCACGGTACCAACAGCCTCTGCCCTCTGCACTTCATCAGTCTCTCTGCTTGGTGAAAACCATGCAGATGAGCCAGGCCATGTGCCAGCATCAGCATATATTGTTCATTGTAAGGATATTCTTTCTTTAAAATCATCGAGCTAAATGAGGAAACTCAGACAGGCAGAAGCACTCAACACTGCGTTGAGTGTGTGTGGGAGTGTGCGTGGCTAGGATATAATCTGTTTCATACAATGCAGGCTGGGAAACTCAGACCTCATTTTTTACTTTTTACCAAGTCCTTCCCAATTTGATATTGATATTGTCTCCTTCGCAATCTATCTCTGTCTCTATCTCCAAGGATATAATTGTGTTCCTCACTATCTCTTTCCTTAAGCATAGCAATAATTTACTGTCTCATGTTTCAACCTCCCTTTCTGTCTGGCCTAACCCCAGCTCTCCATTCTTAATCTCTACACAGTGACAGGGTGTCTATATGAAACAAACTCTTACCATTCCCCTTGGATATCTCGCGGACAAGCCGACAATACACAGAGTTGTTCTGTGGCCCTCCTCAGCATCACTCTCCCTCGCAGAACTCCTTACTGGAAGATGGAATGAATGGCCTCTAATTTCCCTTCCTTATCACCTTTCTCAAGCTGCCACCTTTTTGCTCATGTTGTTAATTTTGCCTACAGTAGCTTTTTAACCTTTTTCTCCTTATTCTTCCTCACTCCTCAGTAACTAGTTTGGATGGGATCTCTTTGGGAGGCATTGTTTTATCCCTGAGAATATCCAAACTATGTCCTCTTTCTTATATGTAAAGGAATGTATACATATAGACATTTTATGTATTTTTCTCTCAATGTAGGATGTAAACTCTTCAGGATGGGGACAGGTACTGCGTATCCATGTTTATCCTATTCTCATGGAGAGGCACAGTGACTGGTAGCTAGGCCACAGCCTTTGAACTGGAAAGTAGTACCCTGTAGAAGCTATTCAGTGGGTATATCAACCAAGGCTTCCTGTCAAATGAGATATGTTTGTGGTGCATGTAACATGCTTTGCTGTTGAGCTGCACAATACAGAGCACCTAGTCTCAGGCAAGAAATTATGAGAAAATGTCTTTTCTGCACAAAAGGCAAAGTATTTACTATGATTTGGATGTGGCTCAAGTGTGTTCACTAAGGGTCCAAGTTTAGGGAACTGGATCTCTAGTGTGGTGATACTGAGAGCTGGTAGAACCTAGAAGACATGGATCCTAGTGGGAAATTGAGAAGACATTAGGGTTGCTGCCTTTGGAAGGGATTAGGACAGCTTTCACTGAGGGAAGTGATTTTCTTGGGAGTGGGTAGTTACAAAAAAGAAAAATTACTCCATGTACTCGCTTCCCTCTGTATGCAGCCTTCTTTCTCCCTTCTGTACCATGTGGTGAAGAAGCAGGCAAGGGGCTTCACAACACAGGCTGAATAGTTGGAGCTGCTAATCTTATGTTTCAGTCTTTAAAACCATGAGCAGAACCTTCTTTGTAAATTAATGTGTTGTTAGAGCAACAAAAAAATGGGCCAATGTGCTTTCTTTGAACCATAGAGTTTAGGAATTAATAGATTGTTCACATCCCACAATACTCTCTGGAATAGTAGTTTCATGTTGGTCTTCCTAAAGGAGTTTCATGTCGCCTCCAGTTGTGAAGATTGGACCATCTGCATTGCTGTGTGGAGGGACACATCCTGAGCAGAGCACATGGAATGTATCTCTCGATGTGCTTTTTGAGGTCACACTGGTTTCACATGCTCTGCTGTGAATGACATCCTTGTTCCTGGCTGTGGGCTGTATGGAATCTGGCTTCCAATGTCCTCGTCCTTGGCACCAAAGCCACCCTCACTCCTACAGAGTCTGCACACATCATGGGCCTCATATTAAGGCATTAAAGCAAGTGTAATTCTTCTTTGGAACTGAGCTCATCAGAGCCAAATTGGACTGTACGGGTCATGCACTCCTTGGGCCCCAGGGAGTCCATAGAATCTACAGTGCAAATTGGTCCCAGAGAAAACTAAATTGGTGCCAGGTCCTGCCCCTGTCTCACTTCATCTTGCCTGTTGTGGAACAGCAGCAGCAGATGTGCCTGGAGGTGATACCCCAGATGTGCACAGCTGTGTGTACCCCTCCCCCTAGCTCGGCCTGGCTCCAGGCTTATCTAAGGCAGATCTGACAGACTGATACCAATTGGCACCTCTTCCTGGGCAGGTTGGAATCAGGCCCTTCTCTTGCCTTTGGGATCCATTACAGCTTCAAGTAGAATGTACAGAAGGAATGTGTTAGCTCCATGGCCAAATTGTCTTACTTTGGTGCTGCCATTTCCCACTCCAGTGTGAAGCACATCCCTGCAAGCTCAGTGTCGAGCTGGGGAAGCTCAGTGTCTACAGCCTTGTGAAAATGCTTTTCTTTTCCTGCAGTTGGTTTGATTAATTCATTTTGAAGAAAAACCCTTAAGTGAGATGCAAAGTGTACTTTATGTCATTCTCAAGCTAGTTCTATGTGGCTGGTGGGGTGGCTACCAAAAATGAAGGCAAACATTCTGTGCATCTACTATTTTATCCTGAGATTTCTGCAGATGTGTATGTATATACTGTAGCTTAAAAGAGATATCAGAGAACATATGCTGCCTCCTGGGTCCATGTCTTGACTCGATCACTGACTAACTGTATCCTGGCAAGATACCTATTTTGTATGAGGTTTTATTTCATTTACTTTTAAAGGTTTTTGTTGATATGAAATTAAATTGGGTAATACAGATTATGCAGCCACAAAGGGAGTAGGGGCTAAGTACCCTTATCTTCTTTTCCCTGTCCCTTCAAATGACCTTCTCAGGATCATACCCTGCCACAGTGTCTTTGAACTTAATATATCTCCTTGTAGCATAACACCACTTAATGTTATGCATATAGTAAGCACATGTATATGTATGTTGCTTCTAAATGTGTGAGTATGTTTACCAAAATATTTATAGTAGATGTATCTGAGTGAGAAGATTATGGGGTAATCAGTTTTCTCTATTTCCTCCTCTTTCCCCTTCCTCCCTTTTCTATTTTCCTTTTTCCCTCCCCTCCTTCATTAGCCTCTTACTTTCCTCTCCTGCCTCTGCTCTATTGCTATTTATTTTCTTTCTACTTTTCTTTTCTTGCACTATTCTTGTTCATCTACTTTTTTCTATAATGCTTGTTTCATAAAATAAAGGTATACAAATATTCCAGTTCCTTCAAACTGATTTAACTGGATGCTAAAGGAAAAGGGCAACCTTGACGTTGAAGGAGGAAACCTAGCTGTTATGCTTTAATGGCACCCTCCTGCTCACACCCCTTGGACTTGGCCTGCAAGGTGATCTCAGAACACCCAGTCTCACTGATTCCCACCCCCTTCCTCTCCACCTATTGAGGATTCACTGGGACCTCGCATGCAGCACAGACAAAGCTGAGTAATTCAAGACCAGAATATTGGGCATGGCTGAAGACGGTGCCATTCCTAAAAGCAGAGTCCTGCAGCACATGAGCAGAGGCTGAGGACATAGGAAATTCCCAAGGGAGTAAGTTCAGAACAAATAAATATGAGTTTCATAATTCAATACATATGGTTAGACCTCAGGGATATTGGTACAGAAAAATGAGCTATTAAAATTTACCTATTGGGAGATACAGGAAAACAGAAATTAAAATAGAAAGATGATACTGTATAGTAATAAGAAAAGCATTAAAAAGTGGAGAAGAAAGGACAAAAGAAACAAACTGCAGACCATGTTAAGAAGGAAGACCAGAAGAGCAAAGGTGGAGAGTGACATAACCAAGGGACTCAGCAGAAGTATGTGACCCTATGTTTCCAGGTCTAACCCAGGTGATGACAGCAGTCAGCCATATGGCTAATTGCCTTTAATTATCATGAGTTGACCCCTCCAGCCTGCAGGTTGCAGGCAATTTTCTCTGGTTGGCTGGCTGACTGCAGGTTTCTATCATCACACTGTCTCCATGGGCAGGCCACACAGTGCTGAGCTGATTTCTTCATGCTGGAGGCCACTGGCTTGGGGCCCACCTTCATCCAGTACCCGACACCCATGAGCATGGGTTGGGGGCATCCAATAAAGTGCCTGAACATGCTTTGCAGAAAGGTAGGGATGGAGCACAGTGTCTTGTTTCTCCCTCTCCCAGCCCCCGGCCCTGTTGTGCAGGACACTCAGAAGCAAGTCAGTCTGAAGGTTGCTCGGATCATGTGCTCCATGGCTAACAGGGTGGACACTGGTCTGTAATAAGTCAGTGAAATAGTGAGGTTCAATTACTTACATGTTCCCTGAGGCTGAAACAATTGCCATTATCCCACATAATATTCCTTGACCTACATTTTCACTTGAAAGCCTTCAGCTAACAATTATTCCAAACGCTGAGCTATAAATAAACACATTTATATTCCAGAAATGAAAGAGAAGAGGAGAAGAGGGGAGTGACACCGACTTCACTCCTCCTTCTTCTGCCTTTGCCTTGGGTGTGAGAGTTCACCATAGCTTTTCCGAGGTGTTCACTAGAGAGTTCCTCTAAGGGAGACTGTTCAGAAGTAAATGAGGCAACTGAGCTTTCACTGGGAAAGGGGTAGCAGCATCCGTGCCAGTGAGATTCAAGCCATCTGGATTAAAAGGGTCAAGCTATCCACTGGCAGCAATTAGGCAGCTCCGTGTGGAGGAGTCACGTGACCATGCTAAAGGAGCTGCCAAGAACAGGAGATTAGTAAACAATAGTGCCCACCAGAAGGCTTCCAGGTTGGCCACCCCTCTGGCCACTTGGCATTTACACAGCCTCCTCTCTCTCCAGCATTCCATCTGTCTGTGCCCACAGCCCACCTATAAGCTGTCTGTGGAGAGTTTAAACAAACTCAAGAAGAGCTTGGTCTGTTTAAAATGTTTAAAGTCCAGGACTGCGTGGCTTGTGATGATAAGTCTTAGACACCCACAGCATCCTTCCCTAATGTGTTGGCAGTACCTCCGATGTTTCTGATTATTTTTCCCTGCTTCACTGTGATAAGCTGAAAGGTCTGCTGGAGTTGAGTGGTGATGCTTAGTTCCCTGATCCTGATGGTTATAGTTTATCCATAGACATTTACAACTCAGTTAGGAAGGATGTGTCTCAACAGAGGTCTTTGTGAAGGCTTGGGAGTCACCCGAATGACACTTTCAGTTCCTTATTCAATTTGAGAATCTTCTATTGAAAGACTAACATAAAATTCCCAAATATGTGTATCTACCCATTTAACAAACGTTTATATGCCAGGAACTGTGTTAGAGCTGTGGCTAGAACAGAGACCCTCTTCTTCAGACCTCTTAATGAAAAGAAAGGTCAGCAGGTGTCCTAGCTGCAGACTACTCCCTATGTAGTTGACTCTCACTTCCAGATTTGTAACTCTCCCAAACCCTAAAACTAATCGTTCTTAGGAATGTGCTATATATAGTACTTTCCTGTCACCTGCAATATGCCAATGTACACTAGTAGATCATGTTTTAAGAAATCTGTTTTCCATGTGATATAAAGGCACTTCCAGCCTAGGAGCAGTCCTGTGACAGGGACAATCTGGGACAAGTTCTCCTTGTTCATAATTGTTCTCTTTTCTGTTATACATCACTGTCTTGGTCTTCTTCATCCTAGTGCTCTGAGTCCCCTGTGCTTTGTTGCTGTCAGCATGTGAAAGACTCAGGCCATTGACTTCTGAGCTTCCTTCCTCATCCTGTGTGCACACCTGAGACCACTCTCATGAACTACATCTTCTGTGTGATGCCTCCGACACAGTCCCGGCGTACAGGAAGGATGACTTGATGGACAGTTCAGCACAAGAATCATGACCATGCCTACTGTGAACTCAAGGGTGACTCCAGCAGGCTGCTGTTGGTACATGAACAACACAGAGTTATTGTTTTACTCTCAAACCTATAACAGTGTTCAGCCCATCTCAGGAAAGGGTGCTCGCCTCCACACTGTTACTCAGATCAAAATTTCAGAGTCCAAACTTTGTGTTATGTATTTCTCTTGACTCCATATCCCCTGTATTTAATCCATCTGCAAATTTTATTTATTTATTTATCCCAATAGATCGCTATTTCTGTGTTTATCTTTATTTCCACAATTTTTAGTTTAGCCTACTATGGTCAGAAACAAGAGTCACCACACCGGGTTCCTCTCTGCTACCATGATATTCCATGACATCAAAAAATTCCACATATCCTTGAGACATAGTGCATATATCATAGATTACTTCCCTGCTGAGATCTTTCAGACAAGCTCTTAGGGAAGGATGCTATAGGTGACTTATCATCCTGAGCCATGCAGCCCTGGAGTTTAAACATTTTAAACAAACTGAGTTCTGCTTGAGTTTATTTAAGCTCTCCACAGACAGGAGACTAAAATAGGAGACTAAAATCTAGTCTTCTTACCCAAGTGCCAAGCTGACTCCAACTTCCACTCAGGCCTCAACTTTCTAGTGCCTTCCAGTCTCTGAGCTGGAAGACTTTACTACATCATGTTCTCCCACCATTGCTGGTCTCTGTACCATTCCTGGATCTTTACCTGGCAGCCTCCCACCTGTACTTTAATGCTGCCTCCTGCAAATGAATGTTCTTAAGGACATTATCACCTCCACATGTGCCCCTGCTCAGCTTATCACTTCCTCTAGCCCACTGCCCCAGGCATTGTCTTCAGAGTGCCCACCATTCTCTACTTTAAACTTGCATCTTTCTTCCTCTGACTGGTCAGCAGATGCCAGGAAGGAAGCCATTCTCTTGTAAGGTTGTTCCCAGAACCATGTCTGATACAAACTAGGTGTGTAACAAGCATGAGTGAGCAGATCATCAGGGAGAAGAGTGTTTGATGCTTTTTATCATGGAATACAAGCATCACACACTCTTCTCCCCATATTTTTAGTTTCTAAGCAACAAAATCTTAGGAAATTATATCTTCTTCCAGGTTTCTACATGAATTATCTCTGCCCAGAACAGTGGCCTCTCTGTGGTGCTGAACTGTTAGCATAGGGCTGTGGTGTGACCAAGGGTACTCTAAGTGAGCGTTACTTACCCAGATGCCATGTGGCATGGGCTCAACCCTTTTCCATTTTTGGCTAAAGAGCTTCACTGCAAATGGTTTCCCTCTTTTCCACATATGGCTGAAAATTTAAAGCAAGAAAAAGTTTAATGAACTATGGATGTCTGGTTTTGTAAAATTTTTATTTGAAAATTACTTTTCACATAGACTGCTGTTGCTTGATACATTTTTAAGATTTGAATGACTAAGAAGTTATTTCATAAGTTTCTCTGCTTATGTAGAGTATATTCTCCTATCATTTTTCGGAAGGGGAAATCTAGAATGCTGAATTTTTACATTCCTTTATAAGAGAAGTAGATCCACTGCTTTGTATTTAAACCCCAATTAGAAACAGGATAATCTGGTCTCCTTGGTAGTGCTGTACATGAAAGAAGGTCCCCAAGGTTTGTGTACATGTTTGCATGAGTTCCAATTCTTATTTCAGTGCTACAGCCTTCTGCAGTCCACTTCAAGCAAGCCAGCAGCCACTCAATGTCACCATCACTTGCGTGCAAATTGGGAATTGTTTTAGGAAGATCCATGAGTCTCTAATGAACTGACCATCTGAAAAGAGTTGTAGGTGCTTCAAATATCAAAATCAACAAAGAAATAAGTGTGAAGTTTCAGGTTTATTTTCTCAGATAACTTCTTACATAAATTGGTCACTAGGTAAAACAGAAAACACGTTTTCCTGTCAACCTTGCCTGAGACTGAGGTCTGCTTCATGATCACAATCAGAAATAAAGATTCTTCACCATGAGATTAGACTTTCTGGCAAGGTGGTCAGTGAGTTGTGCTTGAGGGAGAAGACAACCAGTTTGATTCTAACACAGGCATCTTGGCAAGGGTAGAGGAAAACTTTGCTTTTCTCAGTAGAGTTCAGGGTTCAGTCGGATTACAAATAGTTTTTCTATGGTAGAGGAGAAGATCACTGATTTCCTGTCCTGTTTCCATTCTCCGTTGTCCAAAAGGAAGGCCAACCCCCCGTTTTGGTCTGCATTCAGTGCACAGACCTCTTTCCATAATGCTATCCTGTTTGGATGTGACCCCGGCCAAGAGGCCATTGTTCAGCATGGGGATCTTAAACAGAACAGAGTGGACACAGCCTTGCATCATCTGTGCTACTGATGCTGAAGCCATGAGTGCTAAATGAAAGAGACTAGTGTCCCCTAACTCTTGGCAGAGGTCACCATCTTGAAGACGTGTTGCGCAGCAGGGAGCAGCTAAACCCTTAAAGCAAAAATTTCAAAGATAGAAAGGAAAAGAATAAATGAAGAGTGACATTTACAAAAAGCATGCACTTGGAGAATAATGGAACTCTGAAAATCTCCCATGTTTCTCTGAATTGGTAAAACTGTTGTTTTTTTCTTGCTATGGGGTATGGGTGGTTGAATCAATAGTAAGAAATCCAAGCTCCCATTGGGAGAGCTTGTGCCACTTTATCCTGGGTAGGGAATGCTGAGTCTCAGTGCAGGATGTGCCCCTGCATTAGAGAAGGTGACTGACCTCAGAGAGGTCAAACTGGCCTGGGATACGTGCACCTGGCTGAGAAACAGCAAGCAGGGTCGTGGCCAGTCTACACCACACTAACAGACTGAGATCTCCAGCTTAGGCCCAGGACTCCATACTCATCTCCATTTCTGCTCAGGCTTACAGCGATAATCTTCTGTCACAGTAGGGGAACGAGCCAGAGAGGGTGTTGTTACTTCCAGAAAAGCCCTGAAAGACAGGAATTCCTGCTGGGACTATTGGAGCATCTTTTATGACTTTAGACATAAGAAAAGTTTACCCAGGGAGACACTGAAGGCGGCTCCTCATCGTCACCCTCTCCTTCCTATTGTTCCTCTCCAAGCTCTGGCCTCATGTGTACATGCGTGCTTTTTAGACCTTGTGTAAACTGCCTGATTACCTCAGTGCAGATCAGAGTAAGAGCCACTGTCTTTCCACCACATGCCTTATCTGTGTGGCTTGTGCTAGGTCTCAGTGAAGCTCTTCACCTGGGTGGTCGGTAAGATATTCAACGAGTGACTTGATTTTTAAATAACTTTTGAATCATAACCACAGCTGTAATAAATGCCCCTATGATTTGCATTTAAATAGTATTTTCATCCACAGATCACAAAGAGGAACGCTATCTTATCTCGATATCATGACCTGAATTCTCTTCACTGGAAAATCATCCTGTGTGCACAAGGCACACATTTTTCCTCCACATCTCATTCAATTCTGTGTACCTAACTGATCAAAACAAGGGTCTACTTGTAGGAGCACGGAAGCCCCAGCAGCTCCCATTTGCCCTGGCTTCTCTATCTCCTTCAACCCAGATGCCAGCACTGAATGCAGTGCCCTCCACAGCCTAGGATGGGAGAAGTAGCAAATGCAGCAGAACCTCTCCAGTCTTGGACAGTGTGTTCAGCATCAGGAACTTAGCAGAATCACCTCTTGGGTTGTCCATGAAGCTTCAAACCAGGAAGTGACTGAGAGGCAGAACAGACTGGCTATAAGTCACCTTAGCAGTAACTCCACAGAGTACTGTGGTGCCTTGAATGACTTTGTGTCATCTTTTGGGTTCACAGCCAGGCCTGGGGAGATTTGAGAAAGCAGAAATAAGAGACAGAACAAGATTCTAAAACGAACCTGAGGCCTGCGACTTCAGCCACACTGATGACAGCTTCATCTTGATGACTCAATTTATCTACTGCCGTGGCCTTTCCTGCCAGCCTCCAGTCTTTTTGTCATTCCCTTTCCTGTCATTCCTCCAAACCTTGTGCAAGGATTTTTATTTTTCATACTGTACCATTGAACTTATTTCATCATCAACACATTTTTCTGTATCCTGTGGATTCTTTAAAAGGTGTCCTTTGAAGATGTATTCTATTCAGACACAAGTTTTTGTTTAAAAAAAATAAAAGATGTGTAAATATGGAATGTTACTGAAAAGGTCTCATCTTGCTTTTGACAAGACATCTAAAAATTTGTTTAAAATAAAGAGCAGGTGTTGTACAAGGCGTATGTCAAGGCCGTTGGCTTCCTGCAGTGAGCACTAGACTGCGCTGTGAATACCCCCACTGTAGTCTTTTGTGTGTTAGGATGTGTAGCCCCAATATCTTGTGAACCATCTCTCCCTGGTCCATTATGAGTGGGCAGTTCAGAACTCTTGGGTGCCTGAGATCCCCAGGAACGCGCGCGCGCACACACACACACACACACACACACACACACACACACATGCGCAAACAGGCACAGGCACACAAACATGCGTGCAAGTACACACCTGCTGCTATACTCCTTCCTGACTGGCACCAGGCTCCCATTTCATTGCCAACCTCCTTTCCTAGCTGCCAGCCATTTGCTCTGTATTATCATGTGAAACGTTCACAGCTCAGCAGAGCAGAAGAGAACATGGTTTCTGGGGTGAAGGATCTCGGAGACAATCAAGTTTAAAATCCTAAAGGCAAGGAAACCGAAGAGCAGAAGGATGGTGTGACTTGGTCGAGGTCAGTCTACCACTGAGGAAGGTCTGTAACTGAAAACAGTTGTCTGGAACTTTTCAGAATGGCTTTTGATCCAGGTGCGAGAGGATCTTACTCACTGACTGTCAAATCTGGTGCTGGAAAACTCGAGTTCTAAGTTTGAATCATGGGGCTCTTTAATTGAAACAGAGGGCAGAATTGCCCTGTTGTTTTTGATGTTGCATAACAGGCTATTATTTGTGCTTATGTGTATCACTTTTTCTTCTTCCCCAATCATCTCTGGGTGGGTGGGCACTTTGGATTTCTGTGTCCGGGTTGCTGTGAGCAGTGAGGGCCCCCAGGGATCCATACACAACAGTGATCTGTCTTCCTTGGACACACACCAGAGGTGAGTCACTGGACCCTGCAGTAACCATCTCTGATCACAGGGATGAGTCTGGAGGGCGTTTTGCAAAGTGAAATAAGCCAGGCACAAAAAGACCAGATTGTATTTGCTGTGATTTGCAGAAATCTGCTGTGAGTAGAACTTCTGTTCTGACAACAAAGGAAAATAAAAGGAAAGTGGTAACGAGGTGAAGTGATGGACACATTAATTAGCTTGATTGTAGTGATCATTTCACAATATGTACCCATATCAAAACATCAGTTGCATGCTTTAAATATATATAATTTTTATTTGCCAATTATGCCTCAATAAGGCTGAAAGGAAAAAAAAAAAGCATGATATTATGCAGGAGAAAAATAAGAGAAGGCATAAGTAACATTTTTTCTGTCAGGAATCTACAGACTCATAAGACATTTCTGAGCTAGGAAAAAAGTGCATGGCTACCCATCTGTACTAGGACCATCCCACTATCAGGGCAGCCTTGGTGCATAGTACTGGACTTGAGATCTGTTGCAGAAACCATGACAATTTGCCCTTGTTGTTCTAATGTTGACTTACTTTACAAAACAAAACTGTCACATCCCTCTCTATTCATTGTTAGGTGCTCAACCCTTGGAGAAGGCTTGAAGTGCAGACCTTTCCAAATGCTGCTCAGTGAGGGCTATTAAGCTCAGCTCCTTCATCACTTCTAGCTCTGTGAAGATCTTTCTGGCTCAGGGAAGAGTTCAAATAAGCAAGGTGCCCTAACTTGCCTTTACACTGCCTCATCTCTTTGGGATACTCTCCCTTCACTCTGAGTGCTGCAGCCTGTTCCACACTCAGCTCTGGTAGACAGAGTCCTGTCTGCACCTCTCTGACCTCCCCTTTCCCTGTCTGTACCAGCCAGCAGCACCATAAGTGTATTAGCCAATGGCCTTGGCTGCACCGTGGCCAATTGGCTGGATGAAAGCTGGGACACTGTGAGGTAACTGAGACAAAAGAGCAGTGGGATAGGACACCTGCTGTGTCCTCCACGAGGTACCACGGGATGAGTGAGGTGCTGGGGATACAAAGGAGGACAGGGAAGACTGGGAAATGAACAGATAAGTGGATGAGCACAGAGCTTCTCTGAACTCATCCTGTGCTAACCTCCCTCGTGATAGTCACTACCTTGTGTCCTCAGTATCACGAGGGGATGACTTCAAGGCAAGTGCTTTTTCTATTCCTCATGTATCTGACATGAAGCCTGTTCCAGAAAGGGATCTACAACGCTCAGCGCTCTTCCCTGGGGCCATCATTTGTGCACTTGAAGAGTAGTTCACCGAATTAAATAGTGTGAATGAGGCAAGTGCAGGGTTAGGGGAGAAGAAACGAGCTAGGAGGAAGCAAGGGGAAGGGAAAGTGAGGATACTTACAGAGCTCATGCTAATACTTTCAGAGGGAGACGATATCTTGTCATCAATCGATCGATCACATCAGCCTCCATTAAGATAACTCAAGTTCATTTTGGATTCTGCATTAGAAATTACCTATTAAAAACCACGAGATCTCCTTTTAAATGATTCTCTTTTTCTTTGTAACAACTTGACCATCTGGCTATCTAGCCATCTGAATCAGACTCTTGCTACATGGTGAGAACTACAGCATATTTACCCAGGTATTTGTTTATCCTCTTGTTGATTCAGACTGAACATTGGAAAGGTATGACAGTCTTAGTACTGGGAACACTGAGTATGGGCCCTCTCCCTGGCCTATGTTCCCTCACCTCTACCTCAAGACTCATCACCATTTCTCATACAATCCTGTGGCTCTTCCAAGGTTAGTTTCTATCAGTAGTAAGAATGGCAAGCCCTTATTCTCAAAAGTGGAGGGCTGTCCCAGGGCAATGGCTTCTGAGCTACCCTGCTTTTCAAGCCTTATCTTCATGAGCATAATTGATATGAGCACCATAGACCTCAGAGGCACTTTGATTCTTCCCTGGAAGAAAAGGCAGTGGGCTGGAATTAGCTTGACCAGTGTGACACCATCATGTAAAACAGTGCCAGCATCCATACTCCCATCACCCTCACACTGATTTATGGTTCTGCATTGCACTTATCATCTGTTGTGCTTGGCTTAGTTTGGTTTTTGTTTGTGTAAGCACCATGAGAACAGAGGCTTTGCATATTTATAAGTATTAATTTACTGCTGTATTCTTGCATCTAAGGACAGGCACACAGTGTGGACTCAATAAATAAGCACTGTACAGAATAATTATCCCAAACACCTGCTCTACTTTAAGCAAGACTTTGCAAAGAATTATAGATATCTGTCCAGTTCCTTGTCTGTCCTCACACCCTGCATTCTTAATCCAAAACCATGGAGGAACCTGGCCTGTTTTGGAAATGACAGATCTGGGCTGTGCTGTTCGGGGTTTTGGTTTTTGTAGTACTGGTGACTAAACCAAGGCCTTTTTACTGAACTTCCACCACAGTGTTATTTTTTTTTTTATTTTTGAAACAGAGTCTGAGTGATTTGCTCCATTGCTCAAAGACAGCTCAAATTTACAATCCTCCTGCCTCAGCTTCCCAGAATAGTGAGATTACAGTTGCTTCCCCCACACCTGACTTGGACTATCTTGGATCAAATTTATCTTGTCACTTTCATCTGCCCACCTCCATGGCATTGTAGATTAATTATAATACAATAAAAAACACACTTGTGTAGCATCTTCACAATAGTTTCAGAGGCCTTTATAGTCTTACAATCTCATTAAATTGCAGCTCCCAACGTGAATTTTTTGTGTTTCAATGCATAAACCAAGCAGACAAGCTTTTTTTTTTTGTTTAACCTCCCTATTCTAAAACTAAAAGACCAGCTGATTACAAAGTCCCTGAGTATTATTAATTACCACTGGCTCAGATCAATGCACAGGGCTTGTCTAGAAAGCTATTTCCTCTTTAGGTGAGTGGCTGAGAATACAATATATAGTAATCTGAGGCTGAGAAAAGGCTGAGCATTGGCTTTACGTCTCTCCATGCAGAAGGCAGAGTCTGAATCTTGCCTGTGGAAGGCAGACAAAGCAAGGTGGAGATGTTTTCATCACAATCACCCAAAGAAAAGATGGAGGCCTCAGAACAAGGATTTCTTGCCCGCAGCAGCCATTTGCAGTTATGGAGAAAGTTGATCTGTCCTTACTTCACCATGGGAAAACATCCACCCTGAGGAGCTATAGGGAGGCTCCCAGGCTCCTGTGAGAGCCCACCGGCAGACAGAATGATGAAGTGGTCCTTTAAATATAAATCTCCGGAGCCCCAAACCCGGTGGATGTTCCCTTAAGTATTCAAATGAGATTGCAGCATCAGATTGGTATGCATTAGGCTGGTTTCAATGAAAATTAACATGTAATTGCTTCAAATGAAGTAAGTGAGGAGGTAATCTGTTCTTAAATTGGATTCCCAGGATTTTGTGGTACCATAATGCAGCTGTGAAATGAAATATATTTTAAGGATGATGTCCTCAAGGGGGTGAAGGGGCTGGAAGGGGAGGAGGAGAGATAGTATATAGTAGAAGCTCCTCTCTCTTCAAGCAGCTTTGCTCTTTCTCAGGCTCTTCCTTGAACTACCAAGAGATGAAAAGAGCTTCTCTTTTCTGTGAGTGGCTTCCTTTCCACACTGCCTGTGCAGGCACCTCTTGTAGATATCGGCTGCTCTCTGCAACTGCTGACTGTGAAACTGAGGGCAGGGTCTCAGGGCTGGAGCTCTGTGGGTTCCTGTAGAGCTATATTTGCAAAGCAAACATGCTCCTTCTGTATATGATGTCTACTGAGACCACCCAGTAGGGAGACATGCATCACTGTGGTTGGTTATATTGTCTGAAGCACCCTACACAGGGATCAAAATCATGGCTCCTTGTACTCCTGGTATTTGAAAATAGAGACATGTGTGTTTGACCTCTTGACCGAGACTTTACATATCAAAGACGAAGCTATCTCAGCCACTGTAGCAACAGTGGCCAACTTCATTACCATCATCGGCCTCCACAGCCTGGGTTCAGCCAGACCATTCTCCCCTGCTGGCAGCAATGATATGGTCTGTGAAGTCTGAAGATGAGCCTGGGAATAATTAACCTTCTTACCCTTCAATCAAGATGGAAAGCAGCTGGGTGAGGAGTCAGTGCAGGTTAATGCATTAAATTGTTTGCCTTTGCCATTCTAAACTGGAATGGTACTATCAGTCACAATGGAAATGAGTTGGCAGTCCTCCGGTCCTGTGCATCCTTCCACCTCACCAAAGAGCCATCTCTGATGGGCTTCAGGTTCTTTGCACCAAGGCCAGAGATGGGCAGAGCTGTTAAATAAAATGGGATCACCTGCTTTGCAAAGGGTGGTCAGGCAAATGGCAAAGCTGTGTGGATGGTTTCCAAGTCCCCCCACAGGGGCTTGGGCTGAACCAGGGGTTGCTGGATATCATTCCTGAGGAGATGGGAACTTCTAATATGCCATATACAGAATACACGGTTCCATAGAAAGGCTCCATCAGAGCTGAGCAGTGGTAACATTAACAGGAGTCCGAGGAGGACAAGCTTCTTGGAGTTGCTGCCACACTGCTGACAAGGCCCCAGTCTGAGCCCTGCCACCTTTCTCTCAGTCACAGCTTGGTTTTACAGCTCAGCATTTGATGTTTTTAATTCTTGTCTTTGTGTCTCCCTTCGTTTATGTTTGCTATTTTGTTTCTGCTCATGCTAAATGGCTCTAGTGTAAAAACTGATCAGAGCTAATGGTGTCTTCAAAAGCAGATTGTGTATTCCTGGGAATATCTCAGTTTGTGAGACCAAGGAGAATTTAGAAAGGAGACCAGAAGATTTTTCCCTTTCCCAGAGGACTGGTGTGCTTCAGGACTCAAAGAAGGTTTAAAACAAAGAGTGAGGATGAGGACAGGTGGCAAAATTTAGTTAGCATGGCTGAGTGCAGGTCTCCCTTTTTCAATGGGCTAGGAACTTCAACCCCCTAAAAATTGGCTTCCAACCTCTGCAGACAGTATAGTTCCAAGGTTTTGGGGAACTAGTGTGGCGTATCTTTCTCATAGACAAGAAAGGGACTGTTTGTGATGATTAAATTTTTCATCATTCTTGGACTTTTCTCTGAATAATAGTTTTACAGCTCTATCTGTAAATGCTAGATGAGTCATCTGTGTTGATTGGCTCCTTTTCTTCTCTATCTGGTAGAGATAGACAGCATTGCTTGCTCACCTGCCTAAATTCTGCCAGTATGGACAGGCATTGTGAGCTCTGGGTTCCCCCGGGAATAGACATGACAATAGCAACAAAATGGAACTCAGTGTGCTCTCTTCATAGTACACAGATGAGGGAAGTTACCTTTTAGTGTATTGCTATCCAAACCCTGAGCCCACCCCTTGGTAGAACGGAATAAGCTGTTACAAGCAGAGCTGCCCCAAAGTTGCTCAGTGACAGCAGATAGTGTGTGTGTGTGTGTGTGTGTGTGTGTGTGTGTGTGTGTGTGTCTATGTACAAACTCATCATTACTTTTTGATGATCTGATAAGTTGCAGTTTTTATTCAAATATTTTTTATTCATTATGAATACACATCAGCATCACATTCAACATTTAGAGTTTGTACCAGAATATTGCATGACTTAATTCTCATTTCCCCTCCCCCACCCATGCTGTACCCCCACCCCCTATATACATAAGCTTTGTTTCCTTTTATAAAATTACTATTGCATTATTTTTCCCCTCATTATTTACCCCTACACTCTCTTTCCTTTTAAATATGTTTTATTTCACAATATCAACTATATATACTAGAACTCATTTACATCTTCATTTTCTCATACCAGAGAAAAGATACAATATTTACACATCTATGACCTATTTATTTTACTTAGGAGGGTGCATTTTCTGGTGCTTCTCTATTATCCAAGTCTTTCTACTGGTCACATTGGTACACATTTTCGGTTTAACTCTCCTCAAAGTTTGTAGTGATTACAGGGGTGAAGTAGAAGAAGCCAGTGGTTTTGTTCCCATTCTGGGGATCGGGAGGGAGGGTCTCACCACAAGAACCTCAGGACATGTAATTCATCTTAATCGTGAAACTTGTCTCAAGCAGTGACCTCCAGATTCCCTTCTCCCCAAGACCTCATTTGCTTTGAATATAAAATCAGGGTCATGGTGTTAATTTCCTGCTCTTTAAGTGCAAACCAACAGCAAAGTTCAAGTATAAAAAGTAAAATATAAATCAGAACACATACAGTAGCAGCAATAATAGACACCAAGGTCTAACATGGAATTCACTAAAAAATGTGAGTCATGTGTAGGATGCCTGGGGTCGACAGAAGCATGATGAAATTCATGAGATGAGGAACTAAATGGAAAATGCCCTGACTCCATTTATTTAAGTAAAATGACTATGAAGTACAAAAAATATAAATGGAAAGCTGATCCATTACACGATCTTGTTCCCAGCTCTGTTCTTGCCAACCTCCCTTTAACCTACGAAATTCCCTCCACTACTCTCTTAAATTCTACCTTAGATGCTATACTTCTCATTTTATTTTCCATTTTCAGTGGTAATCTGTGTCTTCACACAGCACTGTCCCGCAATTCCAACCCGCAGACCACCCCTTCCATTCATCCCTACCCGTCTCTCTAACAAGCCTAGACTGACAATTTTGTCAATGGTTTTCATACATAATAACTTAAGTGCATCACTTTTCTACAAACATGTTATCATTAGAGTTCAATTCTTCTGCTCCTAGCCTTTGTGCCTGGTAAATATATTCCTTTGACGTGTGTTTGGGAAGATGGCTCCGTTTTATGCATGTGCCATTAGTGGCAATTGCACAAAGCAGAAACACAAATTACCTGCATTCTGCAGGCATATCTAATAACCTAGACACCATGGGCTTGTATTCATCGCTGCCTCCGCCTCTATACAGGAAGCTGAAAGGGGAACACCTAAACTGCCTATTAATTTGAAATGTAGGTAAAGTGCTGCCGGCTCTGAATAGTGTGTTTATGGCAGCCGTGGCATAGCTCATGCTCTGAGCCTTGCACTTGGCACAGACCCTTGCTTGTTTGGAATACATGGCTCCAATGCTCTCTTTGTGGAGACGAGGGCTGGGAAGCTTAGGACCTTGCCAAGGTGTGAACTCAGAACACTGGTGCCTTGATCCTAAAGTTAATCACTGTACAAGTCAGGAGCAACTCTGAGATAAGCAATACTGGAAACAGGACATGAGAGAAAGGTGCATCCCAGTGTGGGACACCTGGGGAGGCAGGTGTGGATTTTCCCAGTCTCTTCCAATCAGTTTTATTTAGGTAACTCTAGGCAGTAAATCAGCCTACACTGGGGCTGTTAAAAGTCAAATCAACAGGGTTTGGGGGAACATATATTTATAAGAAGAATCGGAGTCCCTCCTGTGCTACATCCCATCAGACAACAGCATATCAACAAAGCTTGCATGTGTGCCACCTCAGCTGAGGAGGGATAGGAAAGAGGGTCCCCTGTAAGGGGCTGGCACCTGTCTTCTGAGAGCAGTGCTTTTTCCCCCAAAGCTAAGTGTCTACTAAATCTGCAGCTAAACCTCAGAAGGGGAAGGTGGAACGCAGAGTCCTCAAGATCACAGAAACTTGCCCACACCAGCTTCACCTGGAACCTCTGGCCACAACTCTGCTTCCTGCCCTCAGCCTCGTGAGCCCCTGAGCTGGTGTTTCTTTAAGGGTTTCTGCAGGGTTGGGGGCTGTTGTGGTGCTTAGATTCTTGTTGCTTTGTGACATCATACGCATACTGTCACTTATATCTCACCTGTTCAGTAGGAGATGAGAAAGACCAGCAGACTGAAAAAACCAAGCTCTTCTTTCCCACCCCCTCCCTCCCCTTTAGCTTACTTCCTTGAGCCCTTTCTCTCTCCCTCATCCCACGCTCTTTCTTCCTGTCCCCAGCACTGTCTCTTCAGCCTCACCTGTGCTTGCTTTCCCACCCCCTGCTTCTGTCTTTCTCCTTTCTCATTTGTAATGGGGCAGCTCCGCTGCCAGAGGGTCAGCACCATATATCACTGACAGATCAGCATGAGGACCATGGTGACAAGGAAAGCTGCCATCAAGTTTTACAGCATCATATCAAATGCACCATCCCTGGCAAGGACAAAAAAGGGACCAGAAGGGCACAGAGCTGGTTTTGGGGGGTGAGGGAAGAGACATAAGAGAGGCTACACTGAGGGTGTAGATCTGCATGCTTTCCACATAAAGGGACTGACAAAGACAAATCTACCATGTTTTAAGAACCAGCAAATACTGAGAATTTTCACCATGATATCCAGCCATTTATAACAATGCTGGAGATGGCATGGTTGTGTGATATGTGTTATAGAGATGGGCACAACCCTGATCCGTGCTGCAGAGGGTGAGAAAGCCAGGGACAGTGAGTGTACGTGGCCCAGAGCTGTTATCTCTGGGAAGAGGTAGGTGATGGCCCTGCCTCTGTCCTCAGATGCACAGTGGTGTGAGTGCAGTGGGTAACCCAGGAGACAGGTGTCTGCACACTTGTCCTGAGACCTGCTGGAAAGTAGCGTACTCTCTGTGGTATAGAACAGTTCTGTTCTAGATGGGTTAACAACCTGGACGGGCAAGTAAAACCTACACAAGAGCCAGCTAAGAGCCATGGCCTTGACTGAGAGTTAAGGCCCTTCTCCAAACCCCACTCTTCACCCATTCACCCACTCTCCAGAGCCAGAGCCTCAGAGAATGAATGGCTTCCACTACAATGTGGGTCCCTGCGGAGAGCATCAGAGCTCTAGTCCCTGCTT